>NLAW01001839.1:0-29125 GCA_002370915.1 Metschnikowia lochheadii | reverse complement strand
TAACCTGCACATAACGCTTCACTAGTTTGCATACAAGGTATCTGCGAAGTACCTTGACTCCGTACATGCTAGGTACTCGTTGACACTACGCGGTGAGGTTGCGAGCCCTGCTCATCAACACCGTGCTTTTCAAAACTATTCAAACCAACGCAACAAAAAGTTTCGAACCACACTAGCAAAATTAAACCAAGCGGCGAGACAAAATTAAGCAAACTAATAATTTCAAAAAAGGTTCGTACCCCTCCCCCTTTTGCACAATCTTTCAAATCAAAAATGGCGCAATGATTCACATTAACGTTCATTAGATTTCAATATTCTAAAGTCTTAGATCTGGAGGATCACCTCTTATGTACTACTACTCACTATACTACTACTATAGTACTTCTCCTACTACTACTACTACTACTACTACTACTACTACTACTACTACTACTACTACTATAGTACTTCTACTACTACTACTACTACTACTACTACTACTACTACTACTACTACTACTACTACTACTACTACTACTACTACTACTACTCACTATACTACTACTATAGTACTTCTACTACTACTACTACTACTACTACCACTACTACTACTACTACTACTACCACTACTACCACTACTACTACTACTACTACTACTACTACTACTACTACTACTACTACTACTACTACTACTACTACTACTACTACTACTACTACTACCACTACCACTACTACCACTACCACTACTACCACTACTACTACATTTGGGCGTTTTACAGTACCAGTAAAGGGTCATAACGGAACGGAAAGGAACATGAACTGATTTTAATTGGTATCCTGCATACAACAACTTGTCCATCTGGTATTCTCAACCTATGTGTTAGTATATATTGATATACAGGGATATGTAAGTTGTACCTTACAAGACCAAAGTGCGATATGTGTTGAAGTGGGTGAAGAGTTTTCACCCACCAGTTTTCCTGCACATAATGCTATCACTGGTCTGCATACAACACATCGGCGAAATACCTTGACTCCGTACACGCTAGGTACTTGTTGACAATTATTGGTTTGAATAATTTTGAAAAACACTGTTTTAAACAAGGAAGTCAAGGCTCCACATCATGAGCGTCAGCGGGTTCTTAAACCGAAGATTGTATATACATTTCTAGACCCCTAATCACTGCCAAAAAAAAAAAAAGATAAAGGATTACTACAGTGTTTTTCAAAACTATTCAAACTAGGGGGGCAAAATGTTTGGAGCCGGAACTAGCAAAATTAAGCAGGCCAATAATTCAAAAGGTTTCGTACCTCTTTACAGAGTCTTTCAAACCAAATGGTTTAATGTTTCACACCAACTTTGATTAGAACTCAATACTCTGAATTCTTAAATCTGGAGCCTGGTTTGAATCATTTTGAAAAGCACTGTACAGTCTTTTTGGATACTATTCAAACCAGCGCGGCAATATGTTTCATACCAGACTAGCAAAATTAAGCAGACCGATAATTAAAAGAAGTCTCGTACTTACGACTTAAAAATTGTTAGGGAACAAGGATTTGAAATAAGAAATAAACGTTTCTGTTTATGTGAAAGCTTTATTAACTATTAAAAGCAGTAATTTGCCGAACTATTGGCTTGTTTAATATTGCTATTGTGGTCTGAATCGTTCTGTCGCGCTGGTCTGAATCGTTTCGAATAACACTGTACTGCCAAAGAAAAATAAAATAAAATAAAGGATTACTACTACTAAAAAGAACAGAATAAAGGATTACTACTACCAAAAAAAAAAAAAAAAAAAAAGGATTACTACGATTTCTTATTGTAGAATAATATACAGTACGGCCTCTAGCCTATTGTCCACTCACAGAACAAAATAGATATGTTCACCATGAGCAATTCCAAGACTTTTGGAGACTTGGGGATTGGATTAATTTCATTAAAAACATTTGTCGACGTCTTCTGTAATGTTCGATTACTCCTTAAGAATAAGGTTGAGAGTGCATAAAAAGGTGACATGGTGACATAGAGGGATAGTCAAGGATATTTGTTGGTGGAGAGTCTAGTTTTTTTTTTTGTGTGTATTTTAAATCTGTTATTTATGTCATGTCTGTCATGTCTGTTAGGTCTGTTAGGTCTGTCAGGTCTGGTGGGAAAGAGGCATGTTTATGGACTATTGTTATATATCAGGGCGCATAACCATTAGTATGTGTAAGGGCTCATAACCATTGTTTTATATCAAAGCGCATAACCATTAGTATGTATATGGGCTCATAACCATTATCATAAAAAAGTACAATGGTTCTAGAAGACGCTGGCGTGGTGGTATCATGAGTGACAAGCACTACGGTAAACAAGCTGAGAAGGCCAAGAAGTTGGAGGAGGCTGCTGCTGCTGAGGCCAAGGCTTAAGCCATCTCACCATCAATAATCATATTTCAATTGGTACCTAAGCGTGACTGTACCATTAATTCCTGACATTACACTAGTTCTACTATAATATAAATTGTTGTTAGTCATCTATATACTGTTATTATGTTTATATTATTGTTACTTTTGTATATACTGTGGTTATGTTTATACTACTGTTAGATATGCACTATTGTTAGATACCTATATACTATTGTTAGTTAAGTATATACTATTGTTATGTTTATACTATTTTTAGATATGTTTATACTATTGTTATTTTTATACTATTGTTAGTGTATACTATTGTTAGTGTATACTATTGTTGGATATCTACATACTGTTGTTGGATATCTACATACTGTTGTTAGATATGTACATACTGTTGTTAGATATGTACATACTGTTGTTGGATATCTATGCACTGTTGTTAGATATGTTTATACTGTTAGAAATGTATATACTGTTAGAAATGTATATACTGTTGTTAGTTATGTATATACTATTGTTGGATATCTATATACTGTTAGAGATGTACATACTGTTAGTTATGTATATACTGTTGTTAGATTTGTATACATTGGCCTGAGGAACCAAAGGACTTATAGTACCTAAAGCAACACTAAGCGTGAGAACCCATCAGCTCTACAGAAAAACCCCTACACAGCATTTGAATATGTGAAACACTTACATTAGAATAATTCATTTGGAAGTAGCTGAAACACTCGTGAAACATTCATGAAACACTATTGAAACACCCTTGAAACATACGTGAAACACTCTTCAATACACGTGACATGCCATAACCTTTCAGTCTGTAAACTGGAATCGACACACTACACACTAACTACAAGGTCGCTTGCTCTAAGACGAAACCTATACTTTATGTATGCCTTGACGGCCGTGTACAAGATGTCACGGGTACCCACTAGTGCACGAGAAGTGGAGTACATTCACCAGATCTTCAGGAAGGTTGCACCCATAGAGCACTTCCTAATTGAGCCAGCTTTGGCATCAGAACAGAATTGGTATCATTAGTACTATCACTAGTACTATCACTGGTAGTTTCACTAGTACTATCACTAGTACTATCACTGGTAGTTTCACTAGTACTATCACTGGTAGTTTCACTAGTACTATCAGTATTACTATCACTAGTAGTATCAGTAATAGTAATATGAGTAGTATGAGTAGTATAAGTAGTATAAGTACTGGTATGAGTAGTAGTAGGAGTAGAAACTTACAGTGGTGTTTAATTCATGGGACCATGGCTCGTTACTCGATCAACTCCAGCCAATTGGAGAGGCTCATTTAGCTGGACAATTGAATGGTCAGCTGGCTACTGCACTTCGGCCAGAGGATCATTTACCACAACCAAAAGCAGAAAACGGATGCGGTTCAAGAGCCACTTGGTCATGGAATACTTCAAGTCACTGAAACAACACTTCTTGGTGTACTACTCTACTGTACTACTCTACTGTACTACTCTACTGTACTACTCTACTGTACTACTCTACTGTACTACTCTACTGTACTACTCTACTGTACTACTCTAGTGTACTAGTGTATTAGTGTACTACTCTACTGTTCTACTGTTCTACTGTTCTACTGTACTAGAGTACTACTCTACTCTACTGTTCTACTGTTCTACTCTACTGTACTACTAATTTAAGTAGTATAATAGTACTTGCTTGAGTACTCAAGTCCAACCACGTGATGAATAAGTTTCAGTGAGTAGCCAATAAACATAATGAGTAGAGTAGTAGAGTAGTAGAGTAGTAGAGTAGTGAGTAGTAGAGTAGTAGAGTAGTGAGTAGTGAGTAGTAGAGTAGTAGAGTAGTAGAGTACAGTGTAAGTTATTCGCTCGTAGACTACAATAGACTATAGTATAGAATGGTAGAGTAGTTCTTCTTGAATACATCTAATACTGGGAGTTATGTTCATTTGTTGAAGGATTCCCAATAAGTGGGAATCCGAGTAGTTATGTAGCTAGCCAGTGAATACCTGAGAGTGAATACCTGAGTGCAGCAGGGAGGTTAAACGCCATGTCACGAGGTAAGGTGAATCGAAGAGTCCAAGTCACTGGTTAAGGTGCCTTGGATGAGTCACTGGCATTCGTAGGCTCCAAAGATACCTCTATGGGTATTGTGTCTACCCATGGTAGGTCTAACAAATATAGCAGTATAGCAGTATAGCAGTAGGGTAGTAGGGTAGTAGGGTAGTAGAGAATAGTGGTATAGTGGTATAGTATTGGTCTCAGTATTAGTATAGAAGTATAGTAGTATATTGGTGTGGTTTGTAGTAGTAAATTAGTAGATACTAAAGTAGTATAGTGGAGCATAGTGGAGCATAGTGGAGCATAGTGGTGTAGTGAAGTGAAGTGAATTACAGTATAGCATAACAGTGTATAGTAGTATAGTATAGCGGGGTACAGTGTAAGTTATTCACCCTAGTATATAGACTATACTGTAGTAGTACAGTGTGTTTAAAAAGTATTCAAACCAGAACAGCAAAACAATTCAAACCAATATTTCAAAAAGGTTCATACTCCTCCGCACAGTCTTTCAAACCCAAAAGACATAATGTTTCACATCAACTTTCTTTGGAATTCAATATTCGGAAATCTTAAATCTGGAGGATTGCCTGAGAATGTACTACATTTGGGACTCTTGCAGTATTAATCATGGGTCAAAGGGGAAACGGACTGAACTGGTTACCTTGTTTGGAGGGGGATATGTGTATTGGTTTGATTAATTTTACTAGTGTGGTTTGAATACTATTGAAAAACACTCTATACAGTGTATAGTACTAGGTAGTAGAGTTAAGTAGTACAGTAGTACAGTAGTACAGTGTAAGTTATTTGGTGGTACTGTATAGAGTCTATAAAGTAGTAGTATACAATGTATAGTAGTAGAGTAGTAGTAGTAAGTGTAACGGGGTAGTTGAGTATAGGGTTAAAGTACTATAGTACTATAGTATTAATTGTAGTAGAAGTAAATGTAATAGAGTGTAATAGAGTAGAGTGTAATAGAGTAGAGTACTGGAATGAATGTAGTAGTACTAATGGAGTATTAGAATATAGTAGAATATGCTTAGAGAGTAAAGCTTGACATATGGAATCAGTACTATTATTAGTGTTACTCTGGGTATGGTTCATAGAGTTAGATATTCAGATCAGAATTGGTAGCCTAGTGTAGTGTATAGTAACCTTGCACCTGGTAATAACCGGTTGCCTAGACGATGCTGTTGTCAAATACTTGGATATCTCAGATTACGTTTTCTAAGAAATCATCAACAAAGCAAAAGACAAAAATAAAAATAAAAATAAAAATAAAAATAAAAATAAAAATAAAAATAAAAATAAAAATAAAAATAAAAATAAAAATAAAAATAAAAATAAAAATAAAACATACTAAACATACTAAACATACTAAACATACTAAACAGTGTACTTGAAGTAACAACACGAAGTCAGCAAATGTAGCGTGCAGTGTGTAGTAGCATACAGTGTTTTTCAAAACTATTCAAACTAGGGGGGCAAAGTGTTTGGAACCAGAACTAGCAAAAATAAACAAACCAATAATTGAAAACGTCCGTACCCCTTCACAGAGTCTTTCAAACCAAATGGCGGAATGTTTCAAGCACCAACTTTCATTAGAATTCAATATTCTGAATTCTTAAATCTGGAGCCTGGTTTGAATAGTTTTGAAAAACACTGTACTATGTATTATTATCGTATATAGTGCGATGGTGGTTTATACAGTCTTTGAGTACAGTCTTTTTGAGTACAGTCTTTTTGAGTACAGTCTTTTTGAGTACAGTCTTTTCGAATACTATTCAACCCAGCGCGACAATATGTTTCAAACCAGACCACCAAAATTGAGCAGACCAATAATCAAAAAAGGTTCGTACTTATATACCGTACTTACGACTTACAAATTGTTATGGATCAAGGATTTGAAATACACTGTTTATGTCAAATCTTTGTTAAGTATTAAAAACAGTAATTTGCCGAACTATTGGGTTGTTTAATTTTGCTAGTGTGGTTTGAATTGTGTTGTCGTACTGGTTTGAATACATTTGAAAAACACTGTATCGTACGATTGTAGTGTAAATCGTGTGATTTAATGTACATCGTGTGATTGTGGTGTATATAGTGTGATTGTAGGGTATATAAAGTTATTGTAGTGTATATAGTGATATGGTAATATATATAAAGTCATTGTAGTGTATATAGTGATATGGTAATATATATAATACCATTGTAGTGTATATAGTGATATGGTAATATATATAATTCCATTGTAGTGTATATAGTGATGTGGTAATATATATAATTCCATTGTAGTGTATATAGTGATATGGTAATATATATAATGCTATGGTAATATATATAATGCTATGGTAATATATATAATGCTATGGTGGTGTGGTAGTTGTGGTTCTTTTATACAGGTAGGACAAAGTATTACATAAATGAAGGATCTTTGATGGGCAATTATATTATTAGCACTACATAGTGGATCTAACAACTAGAACTCCACAACTTGCTCTTTGAGTCTATTAAGGAGAAGGAGCTTGATTGGAACAAGTCTCGCGCTGGGCTCAAGGCTGCAAGGGCTGCCGCACGAAAAAGGGTCAGTTAGCCCTCAATGAGATTTACCAGTGTGTACCACCAATCAAGTATACCAAGAGTTCTTTCATAAGGACTTTCTCTCAGTACCACTTCGTGGTTACCAAGACTTGTCCCCTTCAAAGAACCCTCACTACACCCAAATTATACCAAGACAAATACCTCCCCCCAAAGGCCTCTCACTCAAATAGTAAGAGCGGCGGTTTTCCCGCAAAGAGACTCTAGCGCTTTCAGGCCAAAAGCAAATCTTCGAACATTGCAAATCTCAATGGATCGTAACAACAAGGCTACTCTACCACTCACAATACCATGTTCCCACTAAGTCACATACTTAGGATCTCTAAAATATTTATTTTACTTCAAGTGCATCACTGGGAATTTCAATACCACCAATTATACCAATTCCACCAATTATACCAATTCCACCAATTCCACTAATTCCACTAATTCCACCAAGTCCACAAATTTCACCAATTCCACCAACTCCACCAATTCCACCAATTCCACCAATTCCACTAAGTCCACCAATTCCACTAAGTCCACCAATTCCACTAATTCCACCAAGTCCACAAATTCCACAAATTCCACAAATCAAATTGATCAAATCGGTCTGTCGGTTCAGTACCATCATTTAAGGCTACTTCCAGTGGTCAATTCCATCGGCCAATAAAACCCGTATCACTTAGCCTGTCTACCATGTCTAACTAGCATTCATATTCAGCATAGTCATGTAATACTTCGTATTGCATGTATACAGTGTTTTTCAAAACTATTCAAAGCAGCACGACAGAATGGTTCAAACCAGTGCGACAAGATGTTTTCAACCACATTAGCAAAATTAATCAAACCAACAATTCAAAACGTTTCGTACCCCTTCGGGCCACTGCCACTCTTTCAAACCAAATGTCCTAATGTTTTTCACATCACACACCAACTTTCATTCATTGAAGATTTCAACATTCTGAAAACTTACATCTTGAATCTGGAAGATTGCCTCGTTATGTTCTACATTTGATTTGGGAGTCTTGAAGTACCAATCAAGAGGTCAAAGCCGAAAGGGACTGAACTGGTTACCTTGTTTGAGGGTTTATGTGTATTGGTTTGTTTAGTTTAGCTAGTGTGGCTGGACTTGTTTTACCGAGCTGCTTTGAACCATTCTGTCTTTTTGGTTCGAACCATTTTACAGAGCTGGTTTGAATAGTTTTGAAAATCGCTGTACTGGGGTAGTGAGTCTAGTGAGCCCGTTGTGTAACTAGTGAGACCGTTGTGTAACTAGTGAGACCGTTGTGCATCTAGTGACTGACTGACTGACTGACTGACTGACTGACTGACTGACTGACTGAATACGTTTTGCCTAGTCACAGGTTGCCCACCTACTGGTCAAGCCGAAAAAAATGACTACTACCTTAATAAGCTATCGGCCAATCGTATGTTTTCAATGCCTCTATGCATAGATTACTACCTATAGTAGACGGCTATAGTGAGATAGCACGGTTTTCTGTACTAGCATCGTATCGTATTATAATGCTGCTTCATATTAGAGTGTAGAGTGTAGAGTGTAGAGTGTAGAGTGTAGAGTGTAGAGTGTAGAGTGTAGAGTGTAGAGTGTAGAGTGTAGAGTGTAGAGTATAAAGTGTAGAGTAGTATATTGGTGTGGTTTGTAGTAGTAGATTAGCAGATACTAAAGCAGTATAGAAGAGCATAGTGGAGTAAATTGAATTACAGTAGAGTATAGTATAGAATAGCAGTGTATAGTAGTATGAAAGTATAGTGGTATATGTTATGTTCTTTATAACGTGTGTTGTCCTAAACTTGTATTCGTTGATGGTTCCTCAAAGAGAGGAACCGAAGCGGTTTATATAACTTTGAGAGAAACGTGGCACCGAAAACCTCTCTACCAGAACAATAGAAGTATCGTTCTGGCATGTTCGAAAAGGGCCTCGGATTCACGAGTTGTCACAACGATCCAATGCCGTGTCACAGCATTGGCATTTGTAGTCAGCACTACTAGAATCGGACATCGTAGGCTCCATATTGTCTCTATAGGCAGTGTTCTACCTATTATGGATCTAACAGTATAGTATTGGTCTCAGTATCAAAAACGTAGTAGACTAGTAGAGTAGACTATAGTATAGCAGAATATAGTGGTATAGTAGTAAAAGAGAGTATTGATGTCAGTATTAGTATAGTATTATAGTAGTGTAGTATTATAGTAGTGTAGTAGTGTAGTAGGGTAGTAGGGTAGTAGGGTAGTAGGGTAGTAGGGTAGTAGGGTAGTAGGGTAGTAGGGTAGTAGGGTAGTATTATAGTAGTGTAGTATTATAGTAGTGTAGTAGTGTAGTAGTGTAGTAGTGTAGTAGTGTAGTAGTGTAGTAGTGTAGTAGTGTAGTAGTGTAGTAGTGTAGTAGTATACTATAGTGATAGAGAGTAGAGTATAGAAGTGTAGAAGTATAGTAGTATAGTAGTATAGTAGTATAGAAGTATAGGGTGTAGAAGTATAGAAGTGTAGAAGTGTAGTGTATAATGGTGTAGTGTATAATGGTGTAGTGTATAATGGTGTAGTGTATAATGGTGTAGTGTATAATGGTGTACAGTGTTTTTCAAAAGTATTCAAACCAATGGGAGAAAAACGTTTGGAACCAGAACTAGCAAAAATACACAAACCAATAATTCAAAGGCTTCATACCCCTTCACCCAGTTTGTTCAAACCAAATGGCGTATTATGTTTCACACCAACATTCATTAGAAATCCAGATTCTGAAATCTTAATCTGAAATCTTAATCTTAAATCTGGATGATTGTCACATATGTACAGTGCTTTTCAAAACAATTCATACCAACAAACCAAAAAGTATCGTACTCCTTGGCCCAGATTTTCAAACAAAATGGCGTAATGTTTCACGGCTATTTTCAATAGATTTTAATCTCCTCTGAAATCTCAAATCTGGAGGATTGCCCTAGAAACTTTTTGAATTATTGGTTTGTTTAATTTGCTAGTGTGGTTTGAATAGTTTAGTTTTGAAAAACACTGTATGTACTACATTTGGAAGTGTTGTAGGACCAATCAATCAGTCCAACCGAAACGGAATATGAACTTATTTCCTTGTTTGGGGTTATAATATGTGTATTGGTTTGTTTAATTTTGCTAGTATGCTTTGAATTGTTTTGTCGTGCTAGTTTGAAACATCTTGTTCAACTGGTTTGAATAGTTTTGAAAACACTGTAGTGTAGAGTACGGTAGAGTATACCAGAGATGATAGTGTATACCAGAGATGATAGAGTATACCAGAGATGGTAGACTAATAATGTAACAAAACATCACTAGCAATTAGTAGTACGATACTAGCATAGTGGTGGTTCTAAAAGTATAGTTAGAGTGTGGGAATTACCTTTTGGGAAGCCCCAACCAAACTATCGAAGGCCAATTCTTTAAAGACCAACTTGTTCAATGCCAAATTCTTCAAGACAAACTGTTTACGGGAAGACTGTTTCACTGCCACAGAAAACGTTCACCAGTGCCTCAACTGAAACAGTTCCTTTATAAAAGTTCCCTCTCTCTCTCTCTCTCTCTCTCTCTTTCCACCTTTTCTGTTCTCCACCTTTTCTATTTCTCTCTATTTCTCCATCTCCTATTCTCCCTCGGTCCGTGTCTCTTACCCCGTCTCCTCCTCGGCTATTCGCACTGTGTACAGTCCTGTTGGACTTTTGACTCCGCCTGGTTAGACAATGGAAGTTACATTGTTCAAAACAATCGAAAGGTAGGAGAGGGAGGAGTCGCTTATTTGCTGTCTATTGTTAGAAGTATGGCGCTCGGAGTCAAACCATTGTGTACAAAATTGCCCAATTGTGTATGTAAAACTGTTCAATTGTGTGAGAAACTGGAGCACAGATACGCGGAGGACAATAAGTGGATATTGGGAAAGCACAATAAGCGGGCATTGTGAAAGGACAGTGACAGACATTGATAGACATTTGGAGACATTTGGAGACATTTGGAAACATTTGGCGACATTGACAGACATTGACTGACATTGACTGACATTGACTGACATTGACTGACATTGACTGACATTGACTGACATTGACTGACATTGACTGACATTGACTGACATTGACTGACATTGACTGACATTGACTGACATTGACTGACATTGACTGACATTGACTGACATTGACTGACATTGACTGACATTGACTGACATTGACTGACATTGACTGACATTGACTGACATTGACTGACATTGACTGACATTGACTGACATTGACTGACATTGACTGACATTGACTGACATTGACTGACATTGACTGACATTGACTGACATTGACTGACATTGACTGACATTGACTGACATTGACTGACATTGACTGACATTGACTGACATTGACTGACATTGACTGACATTGACTGACATTGACTGACATTGACTGACATTGACTGACATTGACTGACATTGACTGACATTGACTGACATTGACTGACATTGACTGACATTGACTGACATTGACTGACATTGACTGACATTGACTGACATTGACTGACATTGACTGACATTGACTGACATTGACTGACATTGACTGACATTGACTGACATTGACTGACATTGACTGACATTGACTGACATTGACTGACATTGACTGACATTGACTGACATTGACTGACATTGACTGACATTTGGACAAGGACAATTGCACAATTGGACAGTTTCTCTCCCCATTGAACACACTATTTTCTTCTTCTGTCTATGTATTAGTCATCTTAGTCGTCTTACTCATTATCTGTCTATTATTACTTTTCTGTTCCCTCTTACTGTCTACTAATACTGTCTACCACTATCTACTACTCTGACTACTGCGTGTCTACGCTGTCTGTGTCGAGTAGTGGCCTGCATAGATCTGGAAATAAGCCATTATGCAAGATTAACTAGTAAGGACCCAAATCACTGACAGTGACCGCACGGTTATTGTTCTAGTTTGAATTCGATGGCGGCCGCCTGCATACAAGCCAGGGAAGTCGTTTCTGCTACACTGCCGTCAAATGTCAATTTGGTACTGCCAAAACATTGTAGTCGGGTGGAGCATTGTGACATGGTGGTAGTCTATTCTAAGAGCGCCCTTAAGTCATTATGGGGCGTAAAGCACTATTGTGGCAGGGTCAGTTTTCCCCAGCTAATGTGCTCTTATTTTCTGTCTAATGCTCCATGCATTCTTCTTCCTGGCTGCGGCCTGCACCCCGCCCCAGCTCCCCCATATGCAAGCGAATCTTAAGTGGGGCATACTTCCAGGCAGACAGAGAGAGAGAGACAGGCAAAGAGAGACGGAGGAAGAGACAGAAATAGACAGAGATAGGAGTAGACAGAAAGACAGAAAGACAGACAGAGAGGGAGAGAGGGAGAGACAGAGAGAGATATAGTAAGACAGGGAGACAGAAATAGACACACAAAGAAAGTAAGAGAATGGAAGAGACAAGATAGAAAGACAAAGACAAATAATGTAGACAGAAATAGAAAGATAAAAGACAAACAAAACAAGACTCAAACAAAACAGCCACACATTTAATGAACATGATTAGACAGACCCACCAATAAATCTGGAAAATATATCTGGAAAGTAAATCTGGAAAATAAATCTGGAAAGTAAATCTGAATCTGGAAAGTAAATCTGAATCTGGAAAGTAAAGCACGATCAGAGCGGGGGACGGATGGAAAAACAAGTTTTAGCTGGAAAATCCAATCCAGTCAGACCTGCAGACAGTAACAGGCGGCAGCGGCGGCGTCTGCGGGCGGGCAGCCAGGCAGGCAGGTATAGGGGGACCCTATGCCACGGTACCCTACTCCACGCTACCCTACACTACCCTACACTAAGGTGCACTACCCTACACTAAGGTGCACTACCCTACACTAAGGTGCACTACGGTACAGTGTTTTTCAAAACCATTCAAACCAGTGCGACAACACAATTCAAACCACACTAGTAAAATTAAACAACCTAATAGTTCGACAAATTACTGTTTTTAATGCTTAATAAAGATTTGACATAAACAGTTTATTTCAACTCCTTGATTCTTAACAATTTTTAAGTCGTAAGTACGAAACTTTTTTAATTATTGGCCTGCTTAATTTGGCTAGTCTGGTTTGAAACATATTGCCGCGCTGGTTTGAATAGTATCCATAAAGACTGTACCCTACACTAAGGTGCACTACCCTACACTAAGGTGCACTACGGTACGCTGCGGTGCACCACGGTACGCTGCGGTGCACCACGGTACGGTACGCCCCTCCCACACCCGTACACCCGGGCTTGCGAGCAACCCACGTCACCTCACATGGCCTTATTAATGCGCGATTCTCCTCCACTGCTTTTTGCTTTTTCTGTGTATCCGCCAAACCTTTGAGACCTTACGGATTGATTATTTAAAAAAAACCCCGCCTCGCCACGCTACGTTATATCTACACAACATTTCCTGCGTCTCCGCTCTCCGAAAAAATCATTGAGGCCCCAAGAGTTTGATCTCCAAAAGTAATCCCCGTTCAAAAACATACGGCCTTATTCTTTTTTGATATATATACATATATATATATATATATAAATATATATATTTCGGGTTCTCCTTCTTTCCTTTTTTTATTTTTGGGAGTTCTTCATATTTGAGGGTTCTTCATTTTTTGGGTTCCTTCGTGTTTTGGTTCCTTCACTTTTTGGGTTCCTTCACTTTTTCGGTTCCTTCGTTTTTTGGATCCTTCATTTTTTTGGATCCTTCATTTTTTTGGATCCTTCATTTTTTTGGATCCTTCATTTTTTTGGATCCTTCATTTTTTTGGATCCTTCATTTTTTGGATCCCTCACTTCTTGGGCTATCCTATAAAATAATCCTCCTTCCACATGTCGAGTCTTACGTTCCAGAGTACGGCTTCTGGCCGCCACGTGGGGAAAAAACACATCATCATAGTGGGCGCAGGGATTATGGGCGTTTGCACAGTATATTACTTGGTGACACATCCGGCATATGACCCGGCCAAGTACCACATTTCATTGGTGGAGTCTAAGCGGGTGGCGGGAGGCGCCAGTGGGAAGGCTGGAGGGCTTTTGGCACTCTGGGCATTTCCCGTTCCTTTGGTGCCGCTTTCCTTCCAGCTACATCAGGACCTCTCCGATACCCATGATGGTGAAAACGAATGGGACTATAGGAGGTTGACCACGGTATCCGTGGAAGGTGATGTGAGTGGAGTCGAATCGGATCCTGGCTCCGATAACGAGCTGGACGACCTAAAGTCTCAATCGCTCGGTAAAAACCCTCCTTCAAGACAACCTTTCCTGTCGGATACACTTCCTCCGGATTTGAATTGGATCTCGCAATCCTTGGTATCCAGCTGTTCGTGTTTGGGAGGAACTGACTCCACGGCACAGGTGCACCCTTACAAATTCACCAACTTCTTGTTGAAAAAAGCCGTGGAAAAGGCCAATGGCTCGCTTGAATTGATCTTAGGAAAGGTCAACCGCGTGTTGTACTCCATGGAAACAGGAGTGGCCACGGGGGTCGAGTATGAGCCCACCAGCGCCAAGGTCACGCAATCCGGCGCAGAAAAGAAATTCATTTCGCTTAAGGGCGAACAAACCGTGCTTACAGTGGGGCCCTGGACGTCTCGAATCTTGCCGGACTGTCCGATCTCTGGGTTAAGGGCGCATTCTATTACCATTGCTCCATATAAGGAAACAAGTGTTTCGCCATATGCGATTTTCACGCAGTTCAAAACGGGCCAGAGCTCCTATTCGTCGCCTGAGATCTATGCCCGAAAAGATGAGGTGTTTGTATGTGGAGAAGGTGATTCTGCTGTGGATGTGCCTGAAACCACGGACGATGTGGAGGTGGTCAAGTCCAAGTGTGACGACTTGTTCAAGCAAGTGGGTAAGATGTCGCCCACGTTGAAGAAAGGCCAGATTTTGAAGAAACAAGCGTGTTACTTGCCAGTGCTTGACGTGCCGTCGTCGTCGGGGCCTTTGATTGGCGAGACCAATGTGGATAACTTGTTCTTGTGTTCAGGTCACTCGTGTTGGGGCATCAACAACGCTCCGGCCAGTGGTAAGATCATGAGCGAGTTGTTGATTGATGGTGTGTGCAAGTGTGCAGACATTGCAAGTTTGGACCCATCGCTCTATTTTGATGCATCGGTCTTGGTGGATGAGGACGTGGAATGATAGAAGCTAAATGGTCGACTGGAAGTGCTACTGATACATTACTGAGAGATGTACTACTATTGGTGATTGTACTACTATTGGGGAATTGAGCCAATGACTACTTGGTCGACTAGATCTATGTATAGTTAGTTATAGCCGGGTTCATCTAATAGTATTTTAGAAGAATCGGTGTAAGCGCATATTTTAATGAACAAGTATGCACTTAGCCAGTGCGCACCCTATTCCTCACCCCAATCCTCACTCCACCTACAACTACACCTACACCTACAACTACACAACTCTACACCCTCCACATAACTCGACATTCTCCACACAACTCTAGTCTACACTATACACGCCCCCCATCTCTTCCTGCATACTCAACTCAAGATGATGCACGATATGCCTATGGATCCGCACATGCCCATGGAAGATATGTGTCAAATGAACGTATGTACCAATCATCAGCCAATCACAATCACCAATCATCAACCAATCATCAACCAATCATTATCAGCCAATCACAATCATCAACCAATTAATAAAAAACAATTATTAAGAAAAAAAAAAAAAAAACTATTAAAAATCCCAGAATGTCAATTATTGGTACCTACTACTTTTACTAACTATAGATGGTGTTCACATGGGAATGGCGCAATTCGTGTGTAATCTATAAATGGTGGCATGTCAAAACCGCGCGGGGGTTTATGGCCACGTTCGTGATTCTCACGCTTTTAAGTGTGCTCTATGAGTACCTAAGGTTTCGCGTGGCGCGGTGGAGAAGTCAAGTTGCGCAAGGTTATAGTTCTCAAGGCCATAGTTCTAGTTTAAGTCCTGGGTTGGGCTCTGGGTTGAGTCCTGGGTTGAGTCCTGGTTTGGGTGGATCTGCTATACGTGTGCCTCTGGCCATACGCGTCCGCCTGGCTATACTTTATGCGGTACAGGTGGGCTACTCGTTTATGTTGATGTTGGTGTTCATGACGTATAACGGATGGTACATGATTGCAGTTGTGCTTGGGACGGGCCTTGGATTTTTTGTGTGGGGTGACCTTGAGCCCAAATCCTTGGTGTGTCATTGACCCAGTCTCCAAAACCTATTGTGCAGATGACATCTACGTTGAGATGAAGACCTCTATGTTGAGATGAAGACCTCTATGTTGAGATGAAGACATCTATGTTGAGATGAAACTCAGGCCAGTGTCAGGCTAGCATTGACTAATAGCTGCTCACTACACTCTGGTTAGTCTTTGGTCAGTCTTGTCAGTCTTCTCAGTCTTGTCACTCTTGTCACTCTTGTCACTCTTGTCACTCTTCTCAGTCTTGTCAGTCTTGTCAGTCTTTGGTTAGTCTCTGGTTAGTCTTTTGTCAGTCTTTGGCCTACTAAGTTCATGTGTTCAGCCCAGTGTTCAGCCCAGTGTCAGTTTAAAACTCGTTGTTCAGATGAAAACTCAGGCTAGTCTCAGTCCAGTGTTTAGACCAGACTCACTAATAGCTACTACTCACTATACTCAGGTCAGTCTCTGGTCAGTCTCTGGTCATGCTTAGTCTGTACTCACTATACTCAGGTTAGTCTCGTCCAGTGTCGTCCAGTGTCAGCTCAAAGTTGCTGTTCAGAAGGAAATTCATGCAATGTCAGTCCAAAACTCAGGCCAGGCCAGTCACGTTCAGTGTCAGCCCGAAATTCACTAAACTCAGGTCAGTACTAACTATACTACCTTTGGTTTCACTTCAGTGTCAGGTCAGTGTCAGTCCAGTGTCAGGTCAGTTTCACTTCAGTGTCAGGTCAGTGTCAGGTCAGTTTCAGGTCAGTTTCAGTCCAGTTTCACTTCAGTGTTAGTCTAGTGTCACTTCAGTGTCAGGTCAGTGTGGACACTGGAACCTTGGAATTGTGGATTGAAAGTGGTTCTTTGTTGTTGTTTTTTGAGTTCCATTTTATGTTCCTAATACAGAGATAAGGTGTGGGAGAATAAAGGCAAAATATGGAGAATGCAGAATTACACGGTCCAGTGTTTTTTCAAAATTATTCAAACCAGCCTCCAGATTTAAGAATTCAGAATATTGAATATTGAATATTGAATTCTAATGAAAGCTGCTGTGAAAAACATTACGCCATATGGTTTGAAAGGGTTGGTTTGAATAGTTTTGAAAAACACTGCATTGCAATTTAAGGTCAGAAAATGGTATTAGACTTGTTCAAGGTAACATTAACTTTCTGGCATTAGAAGTTGCAACCATCCAGGCATTTATAGCCAAATGAGTCCATTCTCAATGCCTAGTCTTAATGTCCCTGTTGGTCTGTCTGACCGAATCAACTTTGTTCAAGGATATTGATGCTAGAAGTACATTTGTTCAAGAATATTGATACTAGAAGTACATTTGTTCAAGAATATTGATACTAGAAGTACCTTTGTTCAAGGATATTGATACTAGAAGTACCTTTGTTCAAGGCTACTACTACTCCCAGGTCTATTAGGTCTCATTAGTACTGGTGCTACTTTATGGTTATTAGGTCTCATTAGGACTTTATGTCTATTATGGCATTGGTACTGCTACTACCGCTAAGATTGAATCAGTAGTATCAAATGATAGAAGTATTATGAGACCTGGGGCTTTAGTTTGTTTTCACAAGAGATGTTTGCTTCTAACAAACTTGTCAAATGGATCTCTCCAGGAACAAAGACCGATGAGAATAGAGTATTTTGAATGGACTACTGCTACTACTATTAGTGCTACTACTGCAGTACTACTGATTGTGATTAGTGATACCACTATTACTGGTGCTACTATTACAGTGCTATAAGTGAGTACTGATCGTGATTAGTGATACTACTAGGACTCTGGGCTATTGATACCAGTACTTCCATTATTACTGGTGTTATTACTACTTACTAGTGCTACTCTACAGTACCACGACTACAGCTCTACAACTACAGTTCTACAACTACAGTTCTACAGTTCTACAACTACAGTTCTACAGTTCTACAACTACAGTTCTACAGTTCTACAACTACAGTTCTACAGTTCTACAACTACAGTTCTACAGTTCTACAACTACAGTTCTACAGTTCTACAACTACAGTTCTACAGTTCTACAACTACAGTTCTACAGTTCTACAACTACAGTTCTACAGTTCTACAACTACAGTTCTACAGTTCTACAACTACAGTTCTACAGTTCTACAACTACAGTTCTACAGTTCTACAACTACAGTTCTACAGTTCTACAACTACAGTTCTACAGTTCTACAACTACAGTTCTACAGTTCTACAACTACAGTTCTACAGTTCTACAACTACAGTTCTACAGTTCTACAACTACAGTTCTACAGTTCTACAACTACAGTTCTACAGTTCTACAACTACAGTTCTACAGTTCTACAACTACAGTTCTACAGTTCTACAACTACAGTTCTACAGTTCTACAACTACAGTTCTACAGTTCTACAACTACAGTTCTACAGTTCTACAACTACAGTTCTACAGTTCTACAACTACAGTTCTACAGTTCTACAACTACAGTTCTACAGTTCTACAACTACAGTTCTACAGTTCTACAACTACAGTTCTACAGTTCTACAACTACAGTTCTACAGTTCTACAACTACAGTTCTACAGTTCTACAACTACAGTTCTACAGTTCTACAACTACAGTTCTACTATTATGCTAATACTGTTACTTGACTACTGTACGGGACTACTGTACGTGACTACTGCTACTGATATATTAGGTCTAATAGGACTACTGGTATTGATGCTTATAGTAGTAGTACTAATAATATCTGGACTACTACTAGGTCTAAGTCTATGGTCTATGGGCCATCAGTACTAGTACTACTATCAATCCTAGTACTACTATCAATCCTAGTACTACTATCAATCCTAGTACTACTACTATTACTAGGGATCCCATTACTGGTACTATTGATACTATTAGTACTACTACTCTTAGGATCAGTACTTTAAGGACTAATACTACTAGGGCTACTACTTCTAGGGCTACTACTATTAGAGCTACTACTATGGGTACCACCATTAGGGCTACTACTCTTAGAGCTGCTACTATTATAGGTACTATTATGAGTACTACTATGAGTACTACTAAGAGTACTATTATTAGGCCTAGTGGGACTACTACTACAGTTGGTGCTGGTGAGACTACCATTGGACTGTTCCACTATATTAATGGTATGAGGACTTGGTTATTAGTACTATTACTGAGTCTTCTTTATTTCTTTTGTATTAAGAGATCAGCCCTAGATTCACCATTGGATTTAGTTCACCATTGGATTCAATTCACTGTTGGATTCAATTCTCTGTTGGATTCAATTCTCTGTTGGATTCAATTCTCTGTTGGATTCAATTCACTGTTGGATTCAATATAAATATCTTTTTACTGTTTATACATTTTTGTAGGATATAAGAATGATTTGTAAAAATCTATAAATCAGGTACTTATCATACAATAATATATCTACCAGCGTATTTCTGTATAAAACACTCCATTTACTATACGAGTGTATACTGAAACTTGTATAGGATACTGGAAAGGTTGCTGGAGAGGATTGGGTGGCTGGACTCTATAAAAGAGACCTTAGTCACTATACAAACCGGAACTAGCCTGAACTCTAATTGGAAGAGGCAGATTAGGATATGTACTTCTTGACCACCACTTGCGACGTGACGCCGTTGCTCAAAAGAAACTATATATAGTGATTCCATTGGATGCGTTTCCGTTTTTTCCGTAATCTCTCGCCTTATCCTTATTTATATCTCATTTCACCGTTATGGATTTATCTTCTTTTTTCGTATATGAACAATGACACTAGTGTCCCGATGATGAGTTTTCCCGCAAGCACCAAAGAAACGACCAGGGGCGGTTAGGAGACCAGGATATTGTCTGCTAATTGAGTAATCTGATACCTCCGTCGGTAACTCATTACCGAATGAACTTAGTGAACAGAGTACCTGACAAAACAACACTCATCTAACAAGGGCATTTTAAAAATGATAAGAATGGCTGCATTAATGGATACAAAAAAGGGGGTAATGGATGCAGTAAGAGATCACAAAAAAAGGGGGTAATGACTGTGTTTATAGATGACAAAAACAGTGGAAATGGCTGTATTTATATATTAGTTGAAAGTGAGAAACTGGCTGCATTTATATACTTCCTGAAAGTGGGGATTTCCCCTCTTTTATGCGTTTGTGGGCGTCGCAGCCGCGCGACGTTTTGCAGCCACCGCACAATTTATCTATATAAAAGCACCGCTTCGCACACGTTAAAAAAATCCCATCCATCATATGTTTTTGTTCAAGGAAATGCTTAGGGTTTAAGAATATTAAAAGAAGGTATATAATGATTTATTTATTCAGAAAATAGAGAACAAAAGATAGGGAAAAGAGAGAGGGTAGGATAGGGAAAAAAGAGAAGGTGAGATAGGGAGAAGAGAGAGGGTAGGATAGGGAGGAGAGAGAAGGTAAGATAGGGAGAAGAGACAAGGTAAGACAGGGAAAAAAGAGAAATTAAGATAGGGAGAAGAGAGAAGGCGAGACAGGGAAAGAATGTAGGATAGGGAATAGAGAGAAACCCTCAAAGAAGGAGATGAAAATTACCTCGACCTTGGACATTTGATCGATAGAAATGACCACTCGGTTCATGAGAAAGATAAGATTATTCTGAAGGATGAACTATTCGGGTACAAATACCGCAGCTGTTATGAAAGTATCAAATGATTAAAAGTGACTGGTGGATCCGATATGAGCGAGGCAATTTCAGAGGTGGTTGATAAGAGAGAAGCTAATACCATCACTGCCTTGAGTTTCTGGTGTGCCAAATACTTTAGTTCTTACGAAAGGTTCAGGTGGTTCAAAGTCAAAGTGGACAAGCTGCTCGAACAGTAGGAGATTACAAGATGGTAGGCGCTGAGAAGAATCCTCAAGTATGGTATTTCCTGTGAAATCAAGAGGCCACTTACGAGGTGCATTGTTCTAGCTCCTCATTCTCCAGAGAAGAATCCATGAAACATAATCTTCCAAAGGTTCAGTCGAACGCCACAAGCAAGAAAAATGAGTTTATCTACTTGGTGAACCATCAAGCAAGCAGTATAGGCTGAAACCCACTCTATCGAGATGAAACCATGAGACAAGGTGCTTCAACCTAGAATATCCATCATCAATCAGATCAGTTCTTTTCATCCATTGGCAACAAAATCATTTTTATTGATCTTGAAGGGTTTTCCAGACCCGATATACCCAACACGCCCCAAAAATGAGTTAATACAAGAGACTATTACTAGAATACAGTGTCACCAGAGTGAAACCCAAATTGAAGAACTAGGGGGTCTTGAGGTTTTGTGAAAATTACATTCATGTCTCATCTGAACAGTATTGATGGGCTCAATGTTTGTACAATTGGAAATCAAATAAATGGGATTATTACTTTCATTGCTCATTTATGGGTTGACTAAAATACTTGCATAATCGATAGACTCATTGGGTTGTGTTTCAGAACGGGCCAAAGGAAAGATTCTTGTGGGATTCCTACCATGATAAGATATGCGGTTGTGGTTGACAAAGAAAGTTCTAAGGACAAGATCAGTCACATCATTCTGATCTTAATTATACTCACAGACAATTAGAGGTGACTATGTTTTCTAATTGTGGTTTGAGATCTTGAAGAGTTTATTGATTTGCGCTTGATTCAGATCCTTTAACTGGTTACCCATCGAAAAACTGACTGAATGGACTCATACTATACTCTTTGAGTTGATGAGAGGATTAATGCTCTAGTACTGTTACTATAAGAGAATGCGTTACTGACTCACTGACTTACTATGAGTTACTGAGTTACAATCAGAATGAGTCACTGAGTTACAACGAGAATGAGTCACTGAGTTACAACGAGAATGAGTTACTGAATTACTGACTTACTGATTTACTGAGTGACTAAATCACTATAAGTCCCTGACTTATTGAGTTACAATGAGAATGAGTTACTGAGTTACTGAGCTACTGGGAATGACCTGCTGATGACAATGTTCTAATATGAAAAGTAGTTACTTTGGGGTACTAACAGTGACTAGTTCCAACACTGCCATTAATGAAATGAAACTTTATTGTCTATGGATGATATTGATCATTGGATTTTTTTAAAGTGGTGAAATTCTAATCCCTCCATGACGCATTGTTAGATTGGTTGAAACTGAATCCATACCGTTTCATCCTGTATACAGAGCAATTCATTTAATAATCACATTACGAACACAAATATACTCTTTCACAAACCACATAATAGACCCTTTCAGAGGTTTTATCAGGTTTAATTTTGATGTGATACTTTGATAGCTTTTATTGGGAACACTTTTTGAGTTGATTGGGTCAATAAAGTTTCAAATAATTTGTGTCCTGGTGTTTACACAAATTTCATATTTCAATTACAAGTGCTCCAGTGGCGCAGTGGTTAGCGCTTCGTGCTTATAGCCGTTTTACGACGTTGTTATACAACAAAGTCACGATCGTGTGAGGAACGCGATGGTCGTGGGTTCAAACCCCTCCTGGAGCATTCTGTAATTTTTACATCTCCGCACGCCGACCGCGCTCATCATCTCATCGCATTTTTTACCACCTACCACCTGCAACGCTCATCTACACCTACATCTATTACCACAACTCCTCCCACAAACAGTACAAATCACAACAGTACACATTACAACAGTACAACAGTACAATTCATTCTAATACTACACTACCACACCCAACTAACCCACCCAACTCAATCATTCACAATGTCGGCACGGATGTTTATGGAACAGAGTGTTCCGGAGTTGGAGGATCTCCAGCGCAAGGGACTCTTTGAACGGCGGGAAATCACCATGATCATGCGTAGGCGCACTGATTTCGAACAAAGAACTCAAGGACGTGGAGCACAAGCCAAAGATTTTCTTCGTTATGCTCAATTCGAAACTAACCTCGATAAGCTCCGGCTCAAGCGCATTCTGCGTCTCAGCCAATTAGGAGGAGGCGTGGATTCCACACCCAGTATTTCCGATAAAGCCGGGTTTCGGCGGGTGATTTCCATTTTTGATCGGGGAGTTCGTAAATTCCCTGGTGAAATGGATCTTTGGAAAAATTATATCGCTTATGCCAAAGATAAGGATGCAGTACGCGTGGTGTATCGAGTATATGGGAAACTTCTTTCATTACAACCACGAAACACTGAAGCATGGATTTCGGCTGCCAAATATGAATTTGAAGAAAATGCCAATGCTCGAGGCGCCCGTGACTTGTATATGAGAGGATTGAGGTTCAATTCTGATAATGAACGGTTATGGCTCAGTTATGCACAATTTGAATTGGCTTATGTGGCCAAATTGCTCACTAGAAGAAAGGTTATGGGTTTGGTCACGGAGAAGGACCAACGGGGGGATTTGGATACTCAACGGGAAGAATATGAGGATAAGCTTAGGAGCGCTGCTCACCTTGACTCTGATTCAAATGGTTCTGGAATTGAAGATAATGCTGATATTATCAGGATATTCGATGAGGAGGATCATGGACAGAGTGCACAGAGTGGACAGAATGGACAGAATGGACACTCTGTCCTGGACGAAAACTCTATTCAGAATGCCAATGGAGATTCTGTCCAAAATGCCAATGGAGACTTGAATGTTTTAGGAAACCCAGAACTGAACCCTGTTCTTAAAGGTGATATTGCCCTTGCCCTCTTTGACTCGTGTGTGGCAGAAATGGCTAAGGATGTGGCTGCTGATATGAAGGAACCCGTGACGGTGCGCACGTGCCGCCGCTTCTTGGCCTTATTTGACCAATACGACGTCTTGAACAGAGACTATTTGGCTCTGTATGTGCTCCGCTTCTTGCAGACATCGTACCCTTCCAGTGAAGAAACCATCTTCCTTGATATCACGTTTCCTCTCCGCAATGTGGGTGTTCTGGACCCAGAGCTCGCTGAGTCTCTCCAGCTCTCCGTCAACAAGTACTTAGCCTACAAGAAGAAGGCTACGCCGGAGCAAGCACCTGTGCTCACCAAACGTTTCATTGAATATCTTTCCGAGAAGTATGTGGATGTGGATGTGCCTGTTTCTGAAAAGACCACCTCTCTCTTGAAGGCCATCATCCAAAAGTGTCTGTAATCAATAATCAATAATCAATCAACATTGGGACCTTCTTATCTGATCTGCATCTTTTTTTTTTTTGTATCTGTAATTATCGGTAACCATTAATCTTTAGTAACCAATAATCTTTAGTAACAAATTCTCATCTGTACCATAATTATCTGTAACATAATCACAGTCATCAAACACAGAAACTCCAATGTAAGACACGAGACCTGGCAGTCTCCAAACGCATGACTTTCAACCATCGAGGCACCATATCATTGCACTCCTCCTGTCATCCACGTAAACCAAACTATCCAATAACACCCTGCCAACCAACCAAGCAACCCATCCATTCCAGGCTTTTTTTTCACAATTCATCATCAACGGCAATCAGTATGAAATTTAAATCACTCACTCAGATTGTTCACAATCGAAGATGATGCAATCAAGCCAGTAAACCAAACAACCACATCAGACAAACCAACTTCTTAATGGAAAAATCTCGGAGACTAGTTGACCATGATATTTTCTTAGTAGACCATTTCGTGGATCTTCCTTTGGCAGTGATCAATCTCTCTTGGATATGGACGACTCCAGGTCCAAGACACTGTAACCCCGGACCTTCTTGAGACGGTAAGAAATGAATCCAGACACTAATGCCGACAAGGCTGCCACGGCCACCAAAGAGGCCGCGTACTGCAGGTACGACACCGGCATCGAAGCCATGGGGAGCTTATAGAAACCGTCAGCATATGGAAGCGCTGCAGTTCCCTTAGAACCCTTTGGCTTGATATAGTCAAGCCACCTGACTGCAAGCTCAATAGTAAAAGAATCGCCAATAGTCAAGCGAGTGGCATTTGTTCCTGCAGACCACGCAATGGCATTAACCACGGACTGCTGCTCTGGAGCACTGGAAGCAGGCTTGGTGATGATCATGTTCATATAAGGGTCCACATCCATGTGCAGGCCGTGGACTTCACCCCGGAAATTGAACGTCAACGGAATATAGGCTCCGCCTTTTTCCAAGTAGTTCATTTCCGTACTCACAGGGATTCTGCAACTGAGCGGAGCATCTTCGTGCACATAGAGCTGAAACAAGTGGTAGAGCTCATCAGTAAAGGTGATTGTGCAATTGAGGTCCTCCGAAACACCGTAATGGAACGTGAGTGGCTTGCCCGTCTCCTTGCACACGGGGAACGCCTTATACATGATTCTGTTATTGGTATCAAAGTTATGTTCTCCGTTTTCAATATTCCTCAGGATACAGTCGATCATCACATCCTGGCCCAAAGTATAAGGCTGGATCTCCGGCACCTCACCTGATCGCGTAAGAGGAAAGAACTGCGCTTGTGGCTTGACTGCTATGTCTGCAGCGGCCAACGAAAGGAAGAAAGGCCACGCGACCTTCATTGTTGATGCGTCTTGGAGACCAGCAGGTTGCAAATTAGGAAATCGGTGAAGTCTGCGTGTAAATGCCACAATGAATTGGATTCGGGCGTAGCACAGTTAAACAAGGTTTGAAGATCGCCAAGGCTGAGGGGAGGGATGTTCACTTTGGGAAGGAATGAACAACTTTATGGTCCGACAAAGCGCGCGTTGGTATGTGGTTATATGAAGGCACTACCAAGAATGGGTGCAAACAACGCGGTGGATTTCTCTCTTAACTGACGATCAATAAGTCTTGACCTTGAACTGCAACTTTTGTGGTAAAAACTTGCAATTTTAGAGGACGAGGTGTCAGAAACAATGAGACTATAAAAGAAGAAAAAAAAACTCTTGGAAAAGAAACTCAACAAAGTGAGCCCATGGCATAAGTCAGGGAATCCAAAAAAAAAAAAATAGGCCCTGGAATTGCTTGAAATCCTCAACTTGTTGTTGACATTTGAATAACCATTAGATTGTCGACTACCGCTATCATCACGGTGAAGTAAACTTTTTTTTTTCTTTTTTCTCTTTCAAGAAACCAGCTTTTTGTAGTAGTATAACTTGGATTGGGAAGTTTATTCTTCCGCGAAAAAGCTTATTTTTGGTAAAACCAGCCGTGAGAGCAGAGTAAATTGCCTTCACCAGCACCAAGTATAGACGCGAGGTTGGTCTAGGATGAAAATAGGCGTGCAAAGGCACACCCAGCCCAACTTTGCCCATATTCGTTATTGCAGATCCTTGGTGTGCGGCGTAAACATCAGACACGTCTAGCGCGTCAGTCAATACATGCGCTTAATTCTCGCCAACCGTTATTGAACCAGGTGCGGAAGAACGGTTCAGGTACTAACAATGCTATTGTTGAGGCACAACAGAAGTATTGTTCAGGTACCAAAACGTTACCCTCTTCAGGAACACGAATTGAACAATAGGGCTTGAGAAAAAGAAACAGGCAAGGAAAAATCGTTCCGATCAGGCCAGACCCTGAATTATTCGCAAAATCAACCGCGAATCTCCGAACTCCAATGCAAAAGGGTATGCCGTGTTGATCTAGCGGTTCTCTGTTTGTAAATATGTTTCGGGATCAAATTCTAACGTGTAACCAGAATCAAAGCTAAAAGTCAAATTTGGCTCTCTAAACGGACCAGGTGCAGATCAGCCCAGCAGTATCAAGGAGAACGAAGGGTACACTCAAGACAAATGCGTGAAGCAGAAGCAAACAATAAGGCGGAGCGAACATTTCGGCTAAGAAAATCCTCGTTTAGGGATTTTCAGGCTATTCTAGATGTCGGAAATAGGTTTCATAGTTCTTTTGCATAAAAAATAGACTTTCGTTTTACGCACTCGATTTGCCTGTTGTGTATTTTGGATCGTCCACACTTTCTCGATTAAGCGTGACTTGGCAATTTTCGTGAACACATGGCTTTAAGTTATTGTTTGATGCTCGTCCCGTCTCTTAAAATTTGAATTAACGTGGATTCAGCACCCTCATTTTTCCGCATTAGGGTAATTATCCACACCGAGTAACTGTTCGTCTTGCCACCTAGCTATCTCGTTAAGGTATGAGAAGTAAGCATTCCGCAGGGGACACTAAGACACAATGCAACAATGAGTTTCAGATTTGCGTTTCCTGTTCGTTTTGTTAATGACAATACGGTGTGAATTGTTTATCTTTTGTGGACCTCCTTTTTGTAAATCCCCCCCCCCCCTTCAAGAAATCCCAAAGATCTCCAACCTTCCCTTCGAGTCCACGCTCTTGGTAAACCCCAATATTAGCATCATGAGGAGATACCCAGGGAGAAAAACGGCAGCCTTATGTAGTTTTCGGGGTTGCTCGCCTTCGAGACCATTGGTGTTTGAGAAATAAAATTCATGCATAATTAATGCAGCAACGACTCCTAAAATGTATCAGCTTAACATTGTGAAACATCCGCTTGGCGTCGGTTCTGCAAAGAGTGCGGCTGTTGGCTTTCTGGATCGAGGCAACCTGCAACTTCCCATCCCTCAAAAGATCAGACATCCCTTCCTGAAACACGTCACTTACAAAACTACAGTGCGGAACCGGTATTTGTTCCTCTTAATAGAAACATGTAATAAACATCAAAAAAGAGAAATCAAATTAGCTGAATATATGTAAACATGTGTAAACATTCAATGGTTGTAAAAAGAAAGAATGAATATTCTCGAAATCAAGGAAACCAAGGAATGTATCTGGTTGTGCCTTGCAGCTGTGGGCGCGGGTGCAGTCCTTGCATATCATAAAAGCAGCACCCGTTTGCGTTTGCATTTATGCAACAAAAAGCAGTAAATGTCTAAAGCACCGTTGAAAACAACCTTTCGAGGCCTCATGCCTACGGATATAAAAGTAGGAAGATTTCCGCCAGTTTTTTTTTGTTTTGCAATCCTTATCCCATCATGAAGTATTCAAGCCTTCTCTCGCTTATTGCCGCTTTGAACACTGCTCGTGCTTATGGAGAGTATGGCGGCTACGGAGGCTATGGCGGCTACGCAGACTATGGCGGCTACGCAGACTATGGCGGCTACGCAGACTATGGCGGCTATGTTAGCTCAGGATACCAGTCCGAATATGTCTACTGCTCTGGGTTTTCAGCACAAATCTATCCGCTGTATATTGACGTGTACGGCTCCAACTATCAGTCCCAATGTATCCAGCAACAACTCTGGCAACAGGAAGTGTCCTATTACCAGTCTGACGCTTACGCCGGTTACAGCAATCAAGTTTATGGAATGCCAGTCTCTCAGCAGGCTGTGACTGTGGTCATGCAAGGTTACTTTTATGCTCAAGAAACAAGAACTTATTCTATAACCGTGGATAGTTCCATCGGGGCTTCTCTCCAAATGGGTTCTGGTTGGTGTGCCCAGGGTACCGACTACTCAGTGTACCAGAACCCTAACACTTGTACAGGGGGCTCGTCTCAGTTTGAATACTCCTTGCAAGCAGGTTATTACTACCCCATTACCATTGTGAACTTTGATGTTTCGGCTGAGGCCCGTTTCCAGATGCGTTGCGACAACCAGGATATTTCCAAGTACATTGTGCAGTTGAAACCTGACTGTTATAATGTACCTTGTCAAGAGGGCAAGCCTTGCAAAGATACGTTCCTTTCCATTTCGCCTTTGCCTCCTCAACTGACTGCGTGGACTTCGTCATCTACCAGATTGATTGAATCTAAAACCACCACCTCATATGAGAGACCTGCTTCATCTCTTCCTTCTTACGAACATGAAGAGTCTTTCTGGTCTTCTTCCACCACTTCCAGCTGGAACGAAGAGTCGCAGTGGTCTTCTACCACATCTTCCAGAGAGAGAGGAAAGCCATCCCAGTCTTCTTCGAGTTCCAAGACTACTGACACATCTTCCAGAAGGAGAGGAAAGCC
>NLAW01001838.1:0-11423 GCA_002370915.1 Metschnikowia lochheadii | reverse complement strand
ACCCAAGTCACTCAATTGAGAGAGTTATTGCAGTCCAATTATATATCTGTTCCTATATACCAATTGGTATATTCTAACGCTCAACACTACTAATACTGTAATGCATGAAGAGTTGAGGGGGACTTACACCCGTGCACCAGAAAAGCACCCCTCTCCCTCCCCAATGTAAAACCACCAAAAATGGTCGGATTTCAATAAAAGTAGTATGGTTAGAAAGCTGCGATTTCAAGTATTCCAAAACAGTTTTTTAGGCAAAAACGCATGAAGTATTCAAGGGTTTATGTTTATGGAACATCTTAGTTCTGGCTAGTCCGGGCCCACACACAAGAAATGACGCCAAACACCGCCAAAAAGTGCTAAAAAACCTCTAAAGACCGCTAAAATACCGGAAAAAAAAAGCTCCAAAACCCTCCAAAACCCTCCAAAACCCGCCTACAAAAAACCCCCGAACATTCCCACCAAAGTCTATTGTCCAAGGGATTTTCCTAAGCCCCTTTTTCCACCCTGTTAACTCCGTGGAAACCTTATTTCTATTTTTATTTTTTTCGGAGCCCGATTTAAAGTTTGCCAAGAATTATGCCCTCCATTTTAGACCGAGGCCCACGATGCGGAACTCGGCTAAAGCTTCTATTCATGATGCACCCTTAAGCCAAGATATCGCCCCGAGATTTGCCGGCTTCGACGGATGCAAGGAATATTCGCCGGGGCGGCTCTGTGCATATTTCGACATGCATCCATACCAAGAGAAATTAGAGCAGTGTCTAGAGATTTATTTGTGCATGGAAGGAGTGAGGGGGCGGGGTGTTAAATTAAAGGAGGGTGATAAAGAAGGGTGGTAGTGCATACAAAAATAAAGAAGGGTTTTTTAAAAAAATAGGGTGGTAGTGCATATTAGAGAGGAAAAAACAAAACCCTTTAAATCATTGATAATTCACTTTAAATCATTCTTAAGCAGCTCAAGTGAATATACACTACGGCAATTTTTAACCAAGGGGCAGATGGTGTGGTGTGATGTGGTGTGATTTGGATGCGGGCTAAGTATAGCCGATTCGTCTAACGGGCACGGTGTGCAGGTGCCGCATGAGAAGTACCGTCTTCTCTACAGGTATCACACACCTAGGGCTATAACTGCAGTATTTGCACCAACGGTCTAGAAGCTTAACGAGTTATTTCTGTCGGGGGTGCCTTGCAAAGAAAAAAAAATAAATTAAATAAAAAAATAAACATGCATACATAATAATAAAACCCCAGAAGAAAAAAAAAACGTTAAGGTTTTGAACCAGGGGGAGTATATGCAGGTCGCAGCCCGTCCTTACCCTACCTTATTCTAATGTTGCAGAAGCGTTGCGTTGCAGTATATCAAAATTGTTCCGGCTTGCATTTATTCTAATTTTTCCGTTCGTTTGCAAGGTTAAAGATGCAACTTCCACATGAAAAAAAAAAAAAAAAAGAAAAAACAGAAAAAAAAAAGCCGATAGTCGGGGTCTAAATTTTTTATTAGCCAAAAAAAAAAAAAAAAAAAAAAAAAAAAAGGTATACCCTTAATCTGCACTGACTAGCATTCCTCTCATGACATCTTACCTCTTATTATTACCTCTACAATTGCCACCCTGCCTATACTTTGTCTAGAGTATGTTAAAGTAAGTCTATAGTATATTTACAGTATGCTTACACTGTCTACAGTCTGTTAAAGTATGTCTATAGTATATTTAACTCATTTTAAATTATGTCTACACGGTCTACAGTACATTTCTAGCACGTTAAAGTACGTTAACAAGGTTTTAATATTTGAACCTATGGCACGGTCAATTGCCTCTAAAGGTAGCAATGTGCTCACTTGAGTTGATTCTAATGCTTCACGCTAATTAGTGAGAACTTCACTGGCCAACCGTAGACCTTAGAAGAGACAGTAGACTTTAGAAGAGACAGTACACTTCTTCTCACAGTATGGGAACCCAACGCACATCAATTTGGTCAGATACAAGGATTCTGGCAAGCTGCGGGGCTTCTACTACCTCAAGGACGGAGGCCAGCGCTCGTGTATGTTGGCAGTGGACAATTTCAAAGGGATTCTTATCTATGACTCTACGATTATACAAGTTGACGATCATAAACTTTGATGATAATTGAAATTTACACATGAACAAATTTTAAAAACGTAACAATGAAAAATATTTGGTGGTACAGTGTTTTTCAAAACTATTCAAACCAGGGGGCGAAATGTTTGGAACCAGAACTAACAAAATTAAACAAACCTATAACTCAAAAAAAGGTTTCGTACCCCTTCACACAGTCTTTCAAACCAAATGACATAATGTTTCAAACACCAACTTTCATTAGAATTCAATATTCTGAATTTTTAAATCTGGAGGCTGGTTTGAATAGTTTTGAAAATCACTGTACTCAAATTTGTCGAGTGTGCATATAAACAAACTACTATACAATTCAAAAATACATGACTCCATGAAATAATCGGAATACTCTACTGTATATCTACACTGTCTATAGTATATCTACACTGTCTATAGTATATCTACACTGTCTATAGTATATCTACACTGTCTATAGTATATCTACACTGTCTATAGTATATCTACACTGTCTATAGTATATCTACATTGTATACAGTATATCTACACTGTCTACCGTATATCTACACCGTCTATAGTATATCTACTTTGCCTAGAGTATATCTACTTTGCCTAGAGTATGTTAAAGTATGTCTATAGTATACAGTGTTTCTCGAAACGATTCAGACCACACTAGCAAAATTCAACAACCCAATAGTTCGACAAATTACTGTTTTTAATACTCAATAAAGCTTTCACATAAACAGACACGTTTATTTCTTATTTCAAATCCTTGATCCTTAACAATTTCTAAGTCGTAAGTACGGTATATAAGTACGAGACTTCTTTTAATTATTGGTCTGCTTAATTTTGCTAGTCTGGTTTGAAACATATTGCCGCGCTGGTTTGAATAGTATCCAAAAAGACTGTACTATAACCAATTGAGAGTTTGCCTTAACTCTCTGATAAGTTGGAATTGTTATGAAGTTGGTCTCCAATAATTCTCTTCAGTATGGTGGTTCAGGATTCATCTTAGATCACTTATATAACCAAGGGTTCTTCAGGAAGACCGCACGCTCTTCATCTGGTTTTACATCACCACTATATGGTTTATTGTAGGAGCCATCTTCGCTCTCGCCGGATTCTTCTGCGCCCTGCTTCACTTGGTGTACTCAGTGACGTACGCAGTCACACGCTACATATTGGCTGCAATTCCTGCCCCCCGCTTCACCCCTTCCCCAGTGACAGGTCTTCCTACCGCACCCGGTCCCCACCCTTATCCCGCCACCGAAAGCCCCGATCACATAGCTAAGCCAATTCTGTCCGCTATCCGTCGTTCCGGTGTTATCATTGGCTCAATAGGTAGGGCCCTGATTATGGTGGATCTAACAGGTTTAGTATATATATATATATTGATATACAGGGATAGGTAAGTGTTGTGCCATACAAGACCAAAGTGCTAAGATTGGCTGGCCCACGGCTCCTCTTACTTGTTTTTTTTATCCACTCGTTTAATTTCTGCATAGCCCTATATTCGAACAGTACTCCATGGTTATTGAAAGGGCCTCAAGCTGGATCTAAAGACCATTGTATAAAAAGACTCAGTTGCTCATATGAACTAAAGTATGTTGAAGTGAAAGTATACTTGAGGTTTTGATGGAGCACAATCTTTAAAGGGAAGAAAGTGATCCGGCCAGAAAATACAACATTTGAACGACCTTCATCAAGTCCATAATCTAGCAATAGAGCATCAATATAATCACCCAAACGCAACTTAGTGTAACCATCTCCCACCAAAAGATCTCGTATTGGTAATACTTCAATAAGCACTGACAACTCTTCTTCTTCTCCTCCTCCTGAAGTAAACACTTCACCTAAAGTATTTACATATCTTGATGAGACTATGAGGTCAGTGTCTTATAGTATGAAGCATCCTCTGGATGTTACACCCTGGTTAACTAATGGACCTCCTGGTGCCGCAACCATCGATGCGGAACTGGCGTTAAAGGATCTACATGCTTCTTCTATGAGTAATGAGCATAGGTTCTTGTTGAAGCCCCTTTGAAGCTAAAGCTATGAAGCTCTCTTGATGCCCTTTTAAAGTACTTTTGAAGTACTTTTGAAGCCCTTTTTAAGCCCTTTTAAAGCCATTTTGAGCCATTTTAAAGCCCTTTTAAAGCCCCTTTGAAGCCATTTTGAGCCATTTTGAGCCCTTTTAAAGATCTTGAAGCAATATAATGGGCCATTTTGAAGGATGGTTGAAGGGGATCACTTGTATATGCAATATCCTCTTTCCATGGCTCTATTTTCGGCACTGTTCGTCCCACAATAAGTCCAGCCCCAGATTTCTTTGGAATAGAGTGTTCGAGCCACTAACCAATACCAAGATGAAGCACTAAAGAGCCTGTTTTTGTAGTATGCATAGGAAATTTCTCCATGACACTTCTTTAAAGTGCTCCATAATTATCAATCAGAAATTGGTATTCAGCTGATATGAGCAGATAACCAACTAGAGAGGTTCTGAAGTCATCTAATTAATATGCTTTGGAGATAGTGAGATCTCCACTGAATTCAGATCATTATCAGATCATGAAGCTTGAGTGTTTTTTATATTCCCCAACATAATGTCTGGCCAGTTGCTCTGATCATCATAACTTCTAGTCTTTGGGTTCATCACAAAATTGACAAGTTTTGATCATAGCTTCTAATCATGAATTCCGATTCTTACTTTGTTTCAATCCAGATCAGAAGTTGGATTCATTGATTCCGACTCATTCCGTTCACCGCCTCCTTAAATTTATCTTCAACAAAATGGAAAGCGCCCTTCACTGAGTCCACCACACTCCCAAACGTCTCTTCCATGGCAGCGTCAAGATCACTCACAAGATTGCTCATTTTGAAGCTCTCTTGAAGCCCTTTAAGCCCTTTTGAAGTTCTCTTGAAGCTCTTTTAAAGCCCTTTTAAAGCCCGCTTGAAGCAATATAATGGGCCATAGGGTTGTACCTTATACGAACAATCATTTACCCATACACATACACAATTCACTAAGAAGCAGTACTAGTAGTAAGTCCATAAGCCATAAATCTTAGTGTATTTATTATAAATCGTGTTAGATCCACTATAGGTAGGGCATTCATCTACTAGGGAGTACTATAACGATCTCGAGTTGGAGTTGCTCAAGGCATTCCTGTACCAGGGTCATATCCCTGACACTACTACTATGGATATGAAGTACTATACCACTAGATCCATATTACCATCTGCATCATCATCTAAGTATCACCATACACAATAAGTAATTATCACCATAAGTATCACCATTATAATTACCATAAGTGCCTAACATAAATGCTCAATTGGAATTGACTAATCTAAACTACACTATGTCTACAGTATACACCATGTCTACAGTATACACTATGTCTACACTATGGCTATATATGGCTATACATGGCTATACATGGCTACATATGACTACACTCTACAGTATGTCTACAGTATGTCTACAGTATGTCTACAGTATGTCTACAGTATGTCTACAGTATGTCTACAGTATGTCTACAGTATGGCTACAGTATGTCTACAGTATGTCTACACTATGGCTACACTATGTCTACACTATGGCTACAGTATGTCTATACTATGGCTACACTATACAGTATGTCTACAGTATGTCCATACTTTATCGGGAGTCAGAATGCGCTAACATGAGAGCTCAATTTGGAGGGGAAAGAGCCCAGAATGGGAGAGAAAGAGCCCGAAATAGTACTAGGGCCAATGCCCAAAGGAATGCCGGAAGATCTGGTGCATGAAATGAAGGAAATGGAAGAATTATTCATCATATTATTATTGCCTATATTATGTTCTCCATGATAAATTTATGCATAACTAAAACTACTTTCGCTGATGGTTCTTCAAAAAGGAGAACCGAAGCATTTATATAACTTTGAAAGAATCATGGCATCAGAAAACTCTCTACCCAAACCAGGATTCATCACTATACGAAGTAATCTGATGGTCATTTCAAACCCCGTGAGACTTCCATCAACGCTGTATCATGCCCATAATTATATGAAGTACTATGATGACCTTTGTACTATGATGACCTTCAGAATGATGACCTTTGTACTATGATGACCTTTGTACTATGATGACCTTCAGAATGATGACCTTTGCACTATGCTGAACTGACCATTGTTACGATCAGACATAGAGACTCATGAGCGCGCAGACTAGTGATTCTTCCAAACATACTTTAGCCATTGTGTATGGATATCAAACACCTTATTAAGCCTAATAGTGTGTTGCTAAAGTTTAACCTAGTATGACCTATTTCGACGCCATTGTTTTTAGGCAATTCTAGCCTACTGATAAATCCATCTCTGATCCTTAAGTCCACTTTTATTTTTTGGGATACAGAATAGATCAATAGAAGAGAAGGTTCATTAGCACTTCAAATTTATGGGGACTGGATTCTGTAATAATGATACTGATAATATGAGGCTCCCCCTCGTTAATATGCAGGATCCACCATGGTAGTATTCAAGAATAATGAGAAGTAGTACCATACTATAAGTCCCACACCATAGGTTCCATACTTATGAACATATTTTGGACAATAAAAGTATGGATTAATAGGATTGTAGGGATGATAGGATTGTAGGGATGATAGGATTGTAGGGATGATAGGATTGTAGGGATGATAGGATTGTAGGGATGATAGGATTGTAGGGATTGGTAGGAAAGGTAGGAAATTGTAAGGCCTGGTGGAAAGGAAATGGGGTATGTACTTTATCACGTGCTGGCACACGTGACGCGACTCGCACATACAACTCACAAAACTTTTCTCAACACTCCTTCTCCCCATGTCCTCCTCTATCCAGCTCCTTAACCCTAAGGCCGAATCCATCAGAAGGGCCCAGGCGCTCCAGGTCAATATTGCCGCAGCGCAAGGCCTCCAGCAGGTGTTGGCATCCAACCTCGGCCCCAAAGGCACCCTCAAGCTTTTGGTCGACGGTTCCGGCAACCTTAAGTTGACCAAGGACGGTAAAGTGTTGCTTACGGAAATGCAAATCCAACACCCGACGGCGGTTATGATTGCACGTGCCGCCACTGCCCAAGATGAGATCACCGGAGATGGAACAACCACCGTGGTGTTATTGGTGGGGGAATTGTTAAAGCAAGCCGAGCGGTATATTTCTGAGGGCGTTCACCCGCGGATTTTGGTGGACGGCTTTGAGACTGCACGCGAGGCTTCGTTGGACTTTTTGGCCGGTTTTAAACAGACCCCGGAACTGATGGACCGTGAATTCTTGCTTCAGGTGGCCCGTACCTCGGTCGCAACCAAGGTGACCCCGGAATTGACTGATGTGTTGGCTCCCATCGTCACTGATGCCGTGCTCTCTGTGCAGGGTACCGACAAGAAGAATATCGACTTGCATATGGTGGAGATCATGACCATGCAGCATGGAAATGCTTCTGATACCCAACTCATCAAGGGTTTGGTCTTGGACCATGGTGCCAGACACCCTGATATGCCTCGTGCAGTGAAAAATGCCTATGTGTTAACATTGAACGTTTCGTTGGAATACGAGAAAACCGAGGTTAATTCCGGTTTCTTCTATTCTTCGGCTGAACAACGCGAGAAATTGGTCAATTCCGAACGTAAATTCGTCGATGAGAAGTTACGTAAGATCGTGGACTTGAAGAATGAGGTGTGTGGCTTGAACGACGATGCAGGCTTTGTCATCATCAACCAAAAGGGTATTGACCCCATGTCGTTGGATGTTTTGGCCAAACACAATATCTTGGCGTTGCGCCGCGCCAAAAGACGTAATATGGAGAGATTACAATTGATTGTGGGTGGAGAAGCCCAGAACTCCGTGGACGACTTGAGCCCTGAAATCTTGGGCCGTGCAGGATACGTCTACGAAGAAAGTATTGGCGAGGACAAGTTCACTCATATTACCGAATGCACAGAAGCCCAGGCGCTGACCATCCTCATCAAGGGCCTGACCAACCACGTGTTGCAGCAGACCAAGGATGCCGTGAGAGATGGGTTGCGTGCGGTGGCCAATGTGATCAAGGATGAGGCCATAGTGGCCGGTGGAGGAGCTTTTTTCATGAGCTGCCACAACCACCTATTATCGCTGAAGATCTTGAAGGGTCGCAACAAGCCAGGAATCAAGGCGTTTGCCGAGGCTCTTCTCGTGGTGCCAAAGGTGTTGAGTTCCAATGCAGGACTTGATTCTTTGGAAACGGTATCGGCATGCCAGGATGAAATCATGGAAGACCACGTGGTGGGCATTGACCTTGTTTCCGGCGAACCCATGGATCCTGCGCTCGAGGGAGTATGGGATCTGTACCGGGTGTTAAGAAATGCCATTTCAGCGGCCGCAGGAATCTCGTCCAACTTGCTTCTTTGCGATGAGCTCTTGAAAGCAGGAAAGCTGTCGTTGAAGGGTGGGCCAGGTGGACCAGGTGGGCCACCTCAGGGCATGCCGCAGGGAATGCCTGGAATGATGTGATTATAGAACGGATGGTCATGAAGGTGCAGGAAGCACGGGTCTGTACACTAATATACAAGTATAATGTACGGATATCAAGTGAGATGAACATTTAGTGATGGATATATTCAGAGGGTGAAGAGGAAGGCAATAATTCCTACCATGCTTATACCTTACTTCTCAATCATCTACTACATCAAATATCTTTATACTCAGTATTTTGGGTGGTACTAAAGAATACATTAGGATCTTTTCAGATCCATCTAAATAGTGTAGATGTATGTATATGAAAATGTATCTCTGTATATAAATATCATACATTTGGAAATATTTATATACCCAGCAATATGCCTGAATGTTTCAGATGTGATACATCCCAGATCTTGCATTTGTGTCTGCATTTGCCACCGAGCATGCATGTCCGAATATATAAGTAGGGGGAATACGCAGAAAACAAGACAAGGAAAAGCCCCAGAAAGAGCAGCACCTTAAGAAAGAGCAGCACCTCAAGAAAGAGAAGACGAGAAATGAGCGAGAAGACGAGAAACAAACGAGAAGACGAGAAACAAACGAGCAGACGAGAAACGAAACGGAAAGAGACGGAGAGCGCAAGAAACTTAAGGAGAGAAGGTGAATGAAGATATTCTTCATCATCACAAAAACCATAGCCATGCAAGCCTCTAGTGTGGACCAACATGCAAAGCTCATAAATTACAATTCACGATGATACAGTGAATTTCAAAAATATTTCTAACCAGCCTCCAGATTTCAGAATTAAGAATATTGGATTCTAATGAAAGTTGATATTTGAAACATTATGTCATTTGATTAGAAAGACTGTGTGAAGGGGTACAAAACTTTTTGAATTATGGATTTGTTTATTTTTGCTAGTTCTGGTTCCAAACATTTTGCCCCCTGGTTTGAATAGTTTTGAAAAACACTCTATAGTAGTATAGTATAGTAACATAGTAGTATAGCATAGTAGCATAGTATAGTAACATAGTAGTATAGCATAGTAGCATAGTATAGTAGCATAGTAGCATAGTATAGTAGTATAGTAGTATAGTAGTATAGTAGTAAAGTAGCATCATAGTATAGTAGTACAGTATAGCTATAGTGTACAGTATAGCTATAGTATAGTAGCATAGTAGTATAGTATGGTATATTGAAAAGTGGTAACATGGAAAAAGTTGGTTGTCTCAAAGCCTCAAGGTCATGAAATTCCCAAAGTCCCGACCAAAAGGCGGAATGTTTTGCACACCAACTTTCATTCATTAAACACATTCATTAAACACATTCATTGAACACATTTGTTGAACACATTCATTGAACACATTCATTGAACACATTTGTTGAAAACATTCATTGCAGAATTCAATATTCAATACTCTGAAAATCTGAAATCTGAAATCTGAAATCTGAAATCTGAAATCTGAAATCTGGAGATAAAGGATCACCTCATATGCACTACATTTTTGAGTCTTTTGAGTCTTTTGCAGTACTAATCCAATCAAGAGTTAAAAAGGAGGACGGCAACATGAACTGGGTTCATATGTATCCTGTATATAACAGCTCGTCCATTTGGTTTGAAAGTCCATTGCAACGGGTACGAAACTTTTTTTTGGAATTATTGAAAATTGAATTATTGGTTTGTTTGATTTTGATTTACTAATGTGGTTTGAATACTTTTGAAAAACACTGTACTGGTTATTAGTAGTGACTGGTTACTAGTAGTGTACTGGTTACTAGTAGTGTACTGGTTACTAGTAGTGTACTGGTTACTAGTAGTGTACTGGTTACTAGTAGTGTACTGGTGTACTAGTAGTTACTGGTGTACTGGTGTACTGGTAGTCTAATGATGTACTGCTGATGTACTGGTTACTGGTGTACTGGTTACTAGTAGTGACTGGTGTAGTGGTTCCTGGTAGTGACTGGTTACTAGTCTTGGGCCATACCCAAGGAGTCGCTGATTTCATTACTCTTAGAGATTTGCTCATCTAGATCAAGCATCAGTTCGTCCACCTCATTGACTGAAGATTGCTCATTGAAGGCTGTGAGAGCGTTCTTAGCCGATTGCAATGTAGAAACCGTATCAGCGTTCGTCTTCGCCTTATCGATTTCATCCAAGATATCCGTGAGTTTAGTCAACAAGTTCGAAGACTGTTCCAGAGACTTGTTTGCGCGAGCCTTTTGAAGAAGAAGAAGATTCTTGATTCGAGACCTGGAGGTTTAAGTGGAACAAGTTCAAATGATTCTGGTCTGAACACAGACCTGAATGCAGGAGGGGTGGCTGAAACAGAAACAGGGTTTGAGCTTGAATTAAATGAAGTGGTTGTGGAGTTCAATCTGTCCGAATGTGAAGTATCAACCAATACTGAGCCTCAGTTACGTACTACTCACCTTAAAATTATCACCTTAAAAAAACAAAAAATGTCACCTTAGAGTATCAGGGTTTACTACTTGAATTTAGGTTTTAGAATTGGTACCTAGAAGTACGTATTAGAGTAGGTATTAGAGTAGGTATTAGAGTAGATATTAGAGTAGGTATTAGAGTAGGTATTGGAGTAGGTATTAGAGTAGGTATTANGTATTAGAGTAGGTATTAGAGTAGGTATTAGAGTAGATATTAGAGTAGGTATTAGAGTAGGTATTGGAGTAGGTATTAGAGTAGGTATTAGAGCAGGTAGTAGAGTACGTATTAGAGTAGGTATTAGAGCAGGTATTAGAGTAGATATTAGAGTAGGTATTAGAGTAGGTATTGGAGTAGGTATTAGAGTAGGTATTAGAGTAGATATTAGAGTAGGTATTAGAGTAGGTATTGGAGTAGGTATTAGAGTAGGTATTAGAG
>NLAW01001836.1:0-14973 GCA_002370915.1 Metschnikowia lochheadii | reverse complement strand
GCATTTGTATTAGACACGACTAGAATCAGACATCGTAGGCTCCATATTGTAACTATAGGTAGTACACTACCTATAGTGGATCTAACAGTCCTGTATATATATATATGACTATAAAAGTATAGAACTATGATACAAGTACAGAAGTCTGATACAAGTACAGTGTTTTTCAAAACTATTCAAACCAGGGGGCAAAATGTTTGGAAGCAGAACTAACAAAATTAAACAAACTAATAACTCAAAAAGGTTNTGGAAGCAGAACTAACAAAATTAAACAAACTAATAACTCAAAAAGGTTTGTACCCCTTCGCACACTCTTTCAAACCAAATTTCATAATGTTTCAAACACCAACTTTCATTAGAATCCATTATTCTAAAATGTTAAATCTGGAGGCTGGTTTGAATGATTTTGAAAACCACTGTATAACACTGCACTATCCATACCACAACAAACTTGTTTCAGCGTTAGCATCTATATCTTGCCTTTCGAAAATTATAAAGAAAAAAAGAAAAAAAGAAAAAAAAACAGGAGTGAGACCTGTGTTTCCGGATGGAAATTACAGTGAAAGACGAAAGAAAAGAGTCAATCACCAACCATAGAAGGAAGGGGAGATGTCAACACGGTGGTGAGGTACTTCGTGGATATGTTGTATGCAGTTAATAGGCCTGTGCAAGTCATAGACTAGTGGATAAATACCAAGCGGAGTCCGCCCCCCGTTTTAAGACTTCGGTCTTGTAAGGTACAACTTACCTATCCCTGTATTATAATATATACCAAAAAATATGTTGAAAGGAGAATACAGAGGAGGATGGTTTATTCTGACTCTAATTCTCATGCACCCAGTGACCCATACTTTTCTGCTCATTCAACAAATTCCTTTGCTGATGTATCTGCTGCTGTGTTCACTTCTGTCCTGGAAGATAAGCAACAGTCACTGTCCCGCTCACCTGAATTTCCGTTTCTTTTTTTTTTTTTTTGATGCTCACATTGATGGCTTCTTGGTGCCGTTCATCAGCAAATTATTTAAACCTTATATCTTACAAGTCAGTGTGTTCATGTATTCAGACGTGGAAAAAGTCCAGGTTGAGTTCGAATTACAGCTCAAAAATGCATTTTCAAGAAATGGGTTGACTCCTAATTACGCGGGATTTTCCAAAGGGGTTTTTTTTTTTGTTTTTGGTCCCACAGTTGAAAAAGAAAGTTTGGTTCATAGTTCCGAAGGCATGGTTCTCATCTACCAATTCTACTCGTGCATGGGTTTTTGTGGGTTTGTTCAGGGCATTACATACAGCAGTAGACCATCTGAAAATTCCTTTTTGGTGTGCATCTACCTCTTACCGTAGAATAGAACCAAAGCCTAGAGTGGAGTGGATTTGAGTGACGGGGTTGCTGATCTCAGTGTACCTTTCGCTGAACATATCGTACACGGCTAAAAACGAAAGGCTTAAGGTTGTTTGAGAAGAAGAATGTAGTGGAATGTGGTGATCAGAAAAACCTTGGTACTCAATTACCCTATGTTAAGTTTGGTGTATTATTGACCTAAGACTGACTTAAAAAGTATCGTAAGTGATAATGAACAGTAGACTACGAAACAATAACAATGTCGAAACCGAACCTAAAGAAGTCGAACCGGGAATTCAAAGGGGAGAGGTAAGAAAACCCCAACCCGGTTCCTTTGGCCAGAATAAATCAATACTGACGTCTTGTATATTACTTAAATTCTCATTTACCCTGTTCAAGAGTACATCAGGTTGTCCTTCCAATAACCAAGGAATACAGTACAGAATGACGTACTGGCTCTCGGACATAAAGTTCATAGTTTCATCAAGATAGGTAAATACTTGAGGTGTTACATGAGGTGTGTTTTTCTTAGAGAGAGACCATGAGTCAATCCTTGTTAATGTTAAGATTTACCAGAAAGAGTTTAATCACGTGTGATAGAAATCTAAGACAATTCAAACAGATATTATAAGTGTGGTATTTTATTAGGGTGTAGATTGATTGAGCATAGTTAGTGAGCATAGTGAGAAGTGAGAAGTGAACAGTGACCAGTGAACAGTGAACAATGAACAGTGAACATTAAGGGCTGGTCCAATTGCAGTTGTGCTGCAGGAAGGGCATTAATTTTATGCGCTTCCCGCGGCACACTTTGCCGTCCAGAATATTATTGTCTCACACATCTAAAAAAAGCAATTAACAGATCTCAAAGTTATTGTTCCATTGTTCCATTGATCTAGTGATCTGATCTACAGTATAGTTGCATTTGCCACGGATTTGTTACAGATTTGTTTCAAGCTTGTAACCATACTGTTTCCAAATTCTCTTTTGTTTTTCTCTTTTTTTTAGTGCTTGACCGTCAAATACTGTTTGGTATGTTAAATGCTCATATGCTTTCGGTGGATACTGGTACGCATTCTCGCTTGGATTTAATAGGGGAAAAGATAATAGGAAAAAATGCCAATAGAAGGAGAGCTATGTTCGCGGACTGTATTGTATGCAGGTCGATTGTTTGTAGATTCTTTAATTCTAGCTCAGCTAGAAATTGTTCTGGTACCTCACTGAGAGAATAGCTCCGTTCCTGCAGGGTTAGAGTCTCTCCTAAGATCCATCCCTCATAGGGAACGGTCAGCATGGGGTTAAATCTATTTACCTTTTCAAAGAACTCCTTTGAGGAGAATCCATGAGACAGTTTAGTGAGTGACATTTCTGTAACAATATGTATTCAATATCTAGTCTGTAAAGAGAAGGTAGAATAAGGGTCCTTAGAGAGAAAGAATATGAAATATCCTTTCTTCTCAGGTCTATAGGAAGAGGTCATGCAAGTTCAATAAGTAGAGCACAACCGTAAAACTGCAAGTGCGGTTTAGGACAGCAGTCCAGGGAAATGAGGGCTTGTGACCTTTGGGTATCCATGATGCAGTGGAACCCTAAGTGCAGGGCACTTAGGGATATATGCTGCATATGCACCTCATATCACAACATTTTCGCACTATATATAAAAGCCCCAGGTCTGTGTAGTGTTCTTACTCATCAACTATGTTAACCAAATACTTCTTGCTTTGGCCTTTCGTGGTAATGGCATCATCTGCTCTGCTCTCCCCCGGCAATGAGACACCAGTTAATCAGGAAGCTGGATTTAAATTGGACTTTGAGATTTCGTACGGTGATCCTCATGGAAATGTCTCTTCATCTAATAGTTCTGGATTGGCCAAGCGGACTGACGGGAAGTTTGAGCTCGGACTAGTTAATCGACAATACTTCTACTCCACGGAACTTCTTGTAGGTTCCAATAAAGACAAATGCGAGGTTATGGTCGATACGGGTTCCAGTGATACATGGGTGGTTGATAAATATGCGATTTGCAACATTCCTGTGGAAAAGTCCCAACACAAACGTGACATCCCAAAATTTAGTCTTATGAAGAGAAGTATGGCACGTTTTAAAGAAACAATCGCAAAATTTTTTTTCCCCAAGTACTTGGGAAAAACCAAACTGCACAAAGAAGATTGCAAGGACCTCGGTGTCTTCCATAAGGAACGTTCCAGTACGTTCAAATCACTTAATCCCGAGCTTGAATTCTCAATTCAGTACGCCGATTATAAAGCAGCTATAGGAATATGGGGCACTGATATGATTGGCACGTCACAAGCTCAATTTGAAATGACCTTTGGCGTGGCCCATAGAACGCTGAATAAAAACGGTATCTTGGGCATTGGGCATCCAAAAGCCACTGTAATGGACCCTGTAAAAGGATACACGTATTTAAACTTCCCAGCCGCATTGAAGAAAGCGGGACACATTAAAAAAATGGCCTTCTCGATGTACTTAAATAGTCGAAATTCTAGGAAGGGTTCCATTCTTTTTGGAGCTGTTGATCATAAGAAGTACAGAGGCTCATTGCAAACCGTTCCGATGGTAAACACATTGAAAAATGAAGAAAGTTATGCTTTCGCCATTGTTCTTGACAAAATGTCTTTAGTAACTGCTAGCCACTCAGAAAATATTCTGACTGAGAAAATAAGAGCCACCTTAGACTCGGGTTATACTCGTATGCTGCTCCCGAAAAATATTTTTCATGCTTTGGTTAAACTGATGCTGGCAAAGTATTCTCCAGAATTTGGCGTTTATAAAGTGGCATGTTCATACATGAAAGAATGGGGCTACATACTGCTCCTGTTTTCTGGAAAGGTGATAAAGACTCCATTGAATGACTTTTTGTCAGAAGAGAACGGGACTTGTTACTTGAACGTAGGTGAAAACGAAAATGATGAATTCCTGCCAATTGCTTATTTGGGAGATCTGTTTCTCCGGAATGCCTACGTGGTCTATGATTTGGAGAAAATGGAGGTTTCAATAGCCCAAGCTAAACAATCCGAACAACTGGAAGTGGAGGCCATCATATCCAATGTTCCTAGGGCTTTCAATGCTGAACGGTATTGGTCTACTTCGATAGCCGAAAGTGTTAGTGAGCCAAGCGCAACCGGATTCAAGGCTGATTAATGCTTAAAGGTGGTTCAAATTTATGGACCCATGGGTTTCGAATGACTCGGTTCTGATTAATTGGCTTGAACCTGACCTTTTATGAGACAATGAACCTAGGACCACAATACAGACTGAACGAATGATTTCAAACTTCTACGTTTTCGGAATGGGTGGCCTTATGGTAAGGCGAAGTTCAATATTCATACATTTTCTCTGAACCAGTGGCTCTGAATTGCTAGTCTACTCTTTTTTTGCTAAGGGGGAGAAGCTTGCAATTTTATCAACTGAAATTCTTGTTCTTTTAATTTGATGTTTTTCTTTTTAAAAAACTATTTTTCTAGGTTTAACATACTTTATTGAGTTTATTGAGCGTACAACGAGAGGCATTGATTTCTGGGTTTACTTGGTATTACAAGTTCTTGTGTTAGATGTTTTCTTAGGCTTTAAGGTTCACTGTTGAATCCACTATTGGTGGAGAACTTACCAGTAGAGAAGTTCTGTGCTTACCCTATTCCTTAGTAAGCTTACTACAAGCCATGATAAGGCAATAGTCCTCAAACCTTTTTCAAGGAACAGAGCAACAATTTCCCTCATCATTTCAACCTTCATCATGGCCATTTTGGGCGAATATCCAACTCATCCTATGTGCTATACGAAGGTAACTATCAAGTGTATGTTTGACTAGCTCTATGGACACAGTGTAGAGCTATAATGTTGCAAGAGGATGTATCATTATATCCTTCATGTAGTGAAAAACTGTTTTATACTAACTTCTTGTTCCTAGTCTTAAGGTAATTTGTTTCTTCTGAGACATAGTTTCTACATCCTACTCCCTATTCTCTACTCTCTTTAGTTTCTGAAGTTAGACTTGGACAGCATCCAGTATAGAAATATCACCACCTACTGAGTGAAATTTGGGTTTAATTGGACACTAACCATACCATTAACCTAGCTAGTTCGATTCTACAGTCTTTTTGAATACTATTCAAACCAGCGCGGCAATATGTTTCAAACCAGACTAGCAAAATTAAGCAGACCAATAATTAAAAATATTTCGTACTTACGACTTAAAAATTGTTAAGGATCAAGGATTTGAAATAAACTGTTTATGTGAAATCTTTATTCAGTATTAAAACCAGTACTTTGTCGAACTATGGGGTTGTTTTTATTTTTCTAGTGTGGTTTGAATATTTTGCCCCGCTGATTTGAATACTTTTGAAAAACACTGTATGGTAAGTCAGGAAAGTTTCGTGGTTGCACGCCTTACTGAACAGCATTCATTACATATAATAAGACCACTACTAGGAGACGGAAATGTCGTTTATTGAACTATCCGGAGTTAAGGACCAACACTAAGTGAAGCCAATAGATATCGAAAGGTGTCTGGCGAATAAAGCTGTAGCAAATTTAATGAAGACATGGATATCACTTAATGAAGAGACAGATAGACCAATATTGGTGCTAAGGCACAAAACTCCCCTCATGCTACGGTAGCGGTACCTATCCTATCATGCTTAGTTCCCTTCTTATGCTTCATTTTTGGTCCGAACTTTTTCAAGATTCTTCCTTTGTTGCTGTCGTAAGGCATGAGATATAATTCCACACTGAAACAGGTCGGATTCATTTTCGAATAAGCAATCACATGGTCTCGGTTGAGGTGATTTCTACAAGAAAAGAATTCATGGTTCCGAACCCGCATATTAGTATCCAAAATCAACCTCGTGGGAGTGAGTTTTGGGCCAAATGCAATTGCGTCAGCAAAAAAACCTGCGAATCTGGGAGTAGTCTCCTTTGTCAAGGGGTAGTTGTCGCTGAAGGTAAATTCAACAGGAGGAACAGGAGAAATTCCATAATACAACGAACTCATATCAGTTCTGAATTTTTCAAGTACTTGGCCGGCGAGGGGCACCATGGAATCATCGACTTTTGCAAAGAAGACAAAAGGCAGGTTCGAAGTCAGTGCAGTCTACACCTAGCCAGTATTTTCATCCTGCCCAATAAGCTGGGTGTTAAGCTGGGTGTTAAGCTGGGTGTTAACCTGGGTAATATTTGCGGCCTCTTGCACTTCCTTTTGACTATGCAGATCTTTAACGACCGTCTTATTTTTTCTGTCGTAAGGCAAGAGGTGCACATCCACTTTGAAGCATGCAGGATCGGAAGATCTGTAAGAAATCATTCGACCGGTTCCTTGAGGAATTGGGCAAGAAACCAAATCATGATAGTGGACCTTTTTTTTTCTTATCCAAAAACAACCGAGTCTTAGACATTTTGGGACCAAAAACAAATCCATTTGCATAGAATCCAGCGTAGCCCGGAGTAGAAATCTCGTTAGTGATAGCAAAGTCATCGTCCTGAAAGGTAAACTCCACAGGCATAGCCGACGAGTTTCCATACGACAAAGCCCTCAGTTTCCTATTACCCTGATCATACGGAATACTAGAAAGAGGCACATATGTCCCGATTAGATTTGCAAAAAATACCAATGGATAGTTTGGGTATGCCCAAGCAGTTGCTGCGACGAAAGAGGTTAAAATCAATTGAGTAGCTTTCATGAAATATTTCTGGTATTCCTCAAGAAAGAAAACAGGGAGATTTTTTTAGCAATCAATTTCTTGGGTCCCTCGAAAAACCCCATACCGGGACTCTTTTTTCATGATCTTGAAAAGAAAAAAGCCTATAATGCTCTCCCCCGACCAGTCTGTACAAACCTCCATGTATTGTTTTCCTGGAAGCTTGGTCGTGTTTTATCCAAAGGTTTAACTGATTCTACGAAACCATTATGGCTATGAATTGTTGGATCAATCATAAGTGTTCAACAATCCAAGGAGTCAAGTTTTCAACCTATGTTTTAGTATATATTGATATACAGGGATATGTAAGTTGTACCTTACAAGACCAAAGTGCGATATGTGTTGAAGTGGGTGAAGAGTTTTCACCCACCAGTTTTCCTGCACATAATGCTATCACTGGTCTGCATACAACCCATCGGCGAAGTACCTTGACTCCGTACACGCTAGGTACTTGTTGACACAAGTTCTATTCAGAATATTTTTGACAAACACCAGGATAAGAAAATATTTCTCCATTATATATCATTCAACATAACCACTCTGTCGTTATCAAATGCCATTGATCCATAACCATTTCTTCATCAACTGATCCCCTTGATTCGCCTTACTCTTCCGTCGATGTTATAAACTGTATCCCACCTGAATAACTTCTCGTGCAGTATATGTACCCCTTGTATGAGACCAGGTGTAATATACATGAGATATGGGGAGATTCAAGAGTCCCAAATCTTTGTGGCTCGGGTATCTTTAGCGGTCAATACCTGGAGCAGAATAAATCACATGCCCCCGGCTCCCCCTGCACCCAATATGAGTGCTGGCCTCACCCCTTCTGCAACAATGTACTGACATATACACCATAATAGCAGGAGTGACCAAAACAAATGCCAAGCATTTTTTAAGCTTTTGAGAGCAATTAAATCAACATTGTACCCACAGCCCCTTCCACATGACAATAAATTATAACCATCAACAAGGGACAAAAAAAAAAGCGAGAAGGGGCTTGCAGTGTAGCGTAGCACGTGTCCAAACAGAATATCTGGTTGGCCATATGAATCAGGGGGAATGCGCAGATCATTTCTGAGCACAGATCCAGAATCATCAAGTGTACTTTTTCTGGACTAAATGCTTTTATGTGATTGGCTTCTTTTCAAACTCCCTACATGTTTGAGTAATGCCAATCAGCTAAAGTGTAAGGGCTTCGCGGTTTTCTCATACTATTATTTCGCAGTAAGAAAGTATGACTTTTATCTTGTGAGGGCGCACATTTACTATTGGGATTTGTCATCTACTAACGCATAAACTAGAACTATTTCTTTAAGCTATACTCAACCGAAAGTCGTCTCTTATTCTATTACTTTCTTCTATTCCCGCTCGCTCCCTTTTTCGCGAGACGTCGTCCACTCTTCGTCCATTCCTGCATATCACTGTTTCATTTGTCCTGCTTACATGCAGTACACCTCTGGTGTACTGATTCTTCATGTTCCAACATTTACTCGGTGAGCACTCGTTTACTATGAGAATACACTGAAATATTCCGCGTTGTCGTGTCAGTTCTCAGCCAGCCGTTATGAGAAACAACCATAAATCCCCACACACATATGGGAGAGAGAAGATCTCTTCTTGAAATAAAAATTTTGTGTAGTGTTAATTTTAAGTTTGAAATTTTCATTCAATGAATTTTTATCTGTTTTTCTAAATTCTAATTTCTATTAACTAACAGATGTTCAAGTTAATTGATTAGTATGGTGGTTCGCGTTCGCACACTGAAGCTCTCTCTGCAAAAGAATAAAACAGAACATTTACTTCTCAGTATTCACATTTTTTAAAAACATTTCTTCTAGTCAAAAAACAAGCTCAATATACCAACTACTATACCTTTCAAACAGGAACTTAAACAACTTCATCAGTGGGTTTATACTGGCACAGTTATGAGTTGAGTTCAGTCTAGTCGTAAAGTAGTAATAGTACCCTACTTTGCTAAAATCTAGTTATGTCAAGTACTCTGTTTACTATGTCCATTCGCCGCTGATTCGTCGTCCTAGATAAACCGTCTTATCTTGTATAGATTGTTTTGAAAACAGCTCTTGCTGTTTCTCTGAGACCTCGGTCACTCATGTGACTGTAGTCGTGTGAAGGCTCACCCCAATATAAAAGGACAAGCTCCCGCTATTCTATAAAACCACCAAAAATATATATCAACTGAGGGAGGACATACCAAGATGTCTCCTGACACTACACCCACCAATATTAACTAGTGTAGAGGTACTGATGTTTACCAATGACTTGGAATGACTTCTCCACATAGACTAGTCCGGCATATAGAAATAGAGGTCGTCATGACGCTCAACCTCTGATCGACCAGTACAGGGTTTCAACATCCACAAAGGCAGTTTACTACCCATTGTAGGTCTAACACTCACTCTTTTAGATCGTAGTAATAAGCTTTTTTTCCAAAAAAAAAAAAGAAAAGAAAAAGAAAAAGAAAAAAAGAAAAAAAGAAAAAAAAAAGAATCAAATTGGTCCTAGTCATAAATATTGCCTGTACTTCTTAGAAACTAGAGAGCTACAGAATACACTGCACTCAAAAGAAGCATTGAAAGTATTGGATTACCACAACACATTTTCACCATTGCTATTTGTCTTTTCCAGCCACAGCTAAATTCATTTTTCCACATGCGCAAGCTTGTACTTTTCACCTCGCTCTTCTCGTCTATCGTACGGCAAAAGGTATAGCTTCACATCGAAACAGTTTTCATATTCGTTACTGGTTGTGATCACACGTAAGGAGCGTTCAAGTGTCTGACATGAATAGAACTTATAATTGAGAAGCATCAGTGTATCATCCATATTCAACTTAGTCCTAGCTGTATTGGACCCAAAGAAAATTCCGTGTTGATCAATCCCCACGGTTCCCGGTGTTGATGTGTCATTGGTGGTAGCGTAATCATCTTTTAAGGAGAATGTGACTGGATCGGTTAGTGGATCTCCATAAGCCAACGTACTACGCCTCAAATTGAAATAGGGCGGATTATAGCTGGAGAGGGGCATCAAGACACCTTCAATGTTTGCATAGAAAACCAATGGCAAGGTAATATTCTCAGATACTTGCTTTAAGTCTTTGTCACTATCTTTGTCAGAACCATGGTAAGCTTTATTTCCATTGGGTGCTGATATTCCTCTGTATAGTTCCTTTTCCTTAGACGTAGGGTTTCCCAATTGAGTACAAGGGAATTCCTCCTCACCAGTGTTCTTCCCTCTCGGTTTTGTTTTACCTGGATCTTTTGCTTTTCTGGGAGTTTCTTCCTTTCCAGGAGCTTCTTCCTTTCCAGAAGCTTTTTTTCCCTTTTTAGAATGAGCATTTCCTTTTTTCGGGGGACGCTTTTTATTCTTTGGAGGTCCTCGTGCATCTTCAAATATCTTGTTGAAAGGCAAGAGGTAGAGGTGCACTCTGAACCAAAAGTGCCCCTCTTGGTGTGCTTTTCCTAACGTAAGCTCGAAGCTACTCGTATCACGGGTCTGGCACAAAAAGAAGGGGCCGTTCAAAACCTTATTTTCTTCATCCAAACGCAATTGTTTCCTGGGGAAATTGGGCCCATAACCAACGAAGCCATTGTAAAAACCCACAGGTTCTGAGATCTCCATGTCTTGCGTAATAGCGTAATTATCCTCTAGGGCAAACTTCACGGGTGCAGCCCACCACTTTACTAGAGACAATATAGTCAATGTCGCTCCATCTATTTTGTGAACGGTTTCAGAAAGTGGTAAGAAGGTATCATCGATTTTCACGAAGAAGGCCAATGGATGGGATTCAGCCCAAGTATTACTGATCAATAGAAAGGAGAAGATCAAATGTATAGCTTTCATGAAAAATGAAGAAACTCTAGAAATTTAAAAAGATGTCTTTTATATATCCAGTCAATATGCACTCCCTCCTATTATGAAAATCACTCCTCCCTGGGAAACACCCATATGAATCTAAATAATGTGTGGCTATATGCCGGTGACCTGCACCTACTGTAAAGTTAATTCTTATTGATGTCTTGGCACTCCTTTTTGGCTAATAAAATATTCCAGGTCTTTGGTTGAATTCACTTTGTTATAGAACAGAATTTTGGCGGTAGATCATCAAGTTACTTAAGTTACTTTTTCACTAAAAATGTCTTACTCAAATTCACGACTTCCAACCTCTTTTTCAAATGAATGCAATATAATCACTTCTTTTTTTTTTTTCCTCATGGAAACGTACAGCGGGCCATCTTGGTCTTTTCTTTGGCCGTAATCAGGTCATACTACATACAAGTGTCCTCTTTTCAGAGTGAGCATGTCTTTCTATTGGTACCTTAAGTTATTAATTCAGGTAATTATTACTTCTAGGTGGTGTCAGATGTTTGTTCAGTTAATAATCGATAAGTTGAAAACTTTTTCCTGGTTGAACAGGGCTCATAATAAAAATTTTCACATATAATGATGTGGTGAATTTTTAATGTTCCCTCACTATTATAGTATGTGATGGAAGACATAAATAGCTGGTGTTGCAGTGCGCATTACATTATTCACAGTCTGCTAATGTCAACACGTGATGGGTTGTGATGAGGAAAGTAAACATTGTACCTGCAGATACGATGTGATCTCATGCCATTATATGGATGAAACAATGTTGGACCCAAGGGAGGCGGAGCAACGAGGCGGAGCAACCGGACAATGCGGAGGACATATCGGAGCGGTATGTAGGGAGTGATTCCCACTCCAGTCTGACTTCAGGAGTTCTCTCAGAACAATTGAGGATAACACGGATTAGCCCTAGGTCACACTCAATAAATACAAGTCTGATAATTAACAGCTAAGCAGTACTAAACCCTGCATTACTTCGCACGCATAGGCCATCAGCGACTGGTGTCCGGCAAGGGAGTACCACTAGATGTATATTAGATGTTTCGAAGCCCTAAACATTTTTATGGTAGGGAAGATCCAAAAAAAATAAGTGATACAAAGAGAGATACACTTTTCTCACAGGCTGGTTTCACCAGAACCGCTGGACACATGCACTTTTTTGTATGGTCCTTTGCAGCCATTTTTTGGCACGCCATACTAAATCGCAAGGATTCACCTTTGATATATTAAATTTGTAAATGTTTCCCTTGAATATTTATATATAAATTTGTTCATGTAACGGACTAGGGATTTGTGGCATTAGGTCCAGATTTATTTTTGACATTATGAGTGAGGCTCAGGCACAAGCATACATTTGCATTGCCTCCCGTTCTTTCAATTTTCTTTTTTCAGTAATGAAAAACTTATTTTGTGAAATCCTTTACTTAAAGTTTGTTCAAGGTGCTAAAGTTATGCTGATATGTGTTTTTTTTTTAGTTGATGGTCGTTGGATGTGCATATACGACTGGGGAGCACTATATGCACGCCATATCAAATATTAATATAAGAGCGCTACCTAAAAACCATAGAAGCAATATAATCTGAAAAAAATTACTGATGTGGTAATTAAAAATAATTCTAAATATACTTCTAATACTTTTTAAAACCATTTAGGTCGATTCTGATTTTTGAGTGCATGCTACAGTTAAATTAAGTGACGGACGTCTTGTTTCAGGCTCTCTGAGTCTGAGTATTATAGCCACTAGAACATTACAGTGTTTTTCAAAACCATTCAAACCAGTGCGACAACACAATTTAAACCACACTAGCAAAATTAAACAACCCAATAGTTCGACAAATTAGTGTTTTTAATACTTAATAAAGATTTCACATAAACAGTTTATTTCAAATCCTTGATCCTTAACAATTTTTAAGTCGTAAGTACGAAATACTTTTAATTATTGGTCTGCTTAATTTTGCTAGTCTGGTTTGAAACATATTGCCGCGCTGGTTTGAATAGTATTCAAAAAGACTGTATCATCAATTATTTAGTTTTAAAGACACTACCAAGCTCAACTTCGAGCATAGGTTGTGTTATATTAACCTTGGGAAGCATAGCTCATTAGTCCTATATATCTATACACTTGATCTTGACTTCTGGTAACGATACTAGTGTAGTACTTATCAACAACCCAAGACTTTACATCTAATGGTTTAAATTTTAAAGTCATTCAAATATGCAAAACAATGTTGTATAGAGCTACTAAATCAGTCGTAAAGATAGAGGCCCTTCAGTCTCAGAAGTAGTCATAATCCTGAGTTCGAAATAAATAGCAAAGAAGAAAAAAAAGAAAAACAGAATAGCACTCAGAATAATGAATAAAAGCGTAGAGGGGTGATAATTGCTTTGGTTCATTTGGCTATAGCTTCCTATCGTGATAGCAGTGGCCACGGCGAAGTAGAAGAGGTCAGGATTGGACCATAGATGTAAGAGACTCGGCCACGAGAAACTGAAAAAGAAATGAGACAACAAATTGAATCTGAGATCTTTTTTTTAAAAAAAACCTCAAAGAAGTCCATAAGAAAAATTCCAAGATAACCATTAGGACCAAACTAGGTCGAAGTAACAATCAGTATCAATGCGGCTTGTCCCAACCACCAACCTTTGTATTCGTTTCTGACTCAATGTATAGTTTTTTTCGTAAATTGAACTCAACGCAGACCCGATACATTTGAGTTTCCATGGGGAAAAACTCATTTTAATCCATTTCAATCCTGAGTATTTTGGATAGGCACCAAGATATCAGTGACAAAAACCAATAGGTTGCCTGAAAACATAACAGAATCAGTCGATTTGCACTCCCAATTCCATGTTTATTGAAGTGAACAGTTCTCTTTTCCAACATAAAGCCTTTTTCAGATCGTCAACTTCAAGTTTCATATCTTCACCGCAGACCCCGTTTTTTTGTCGTATGGCAAGAGGTAAATATTCGCATCCGAGCAATCTTGCATGGGCATATCACTATAAAATATTCCTTTCACCACATTGTCGTCACTCATGCACGAGTAGAAGGAATGATTAAGAACCTTCTTTTTGCGATTCAAAACTAAGGGTACTTTCTTGACATGGGGACCATAAACAAACACCCCTCGATAAAAGCCCACATTTCCTCCAATGAATTTAGTGACTGCGTACCCTTCTTTTAAGATGATTTCATCGTGTGGAACCAGCATGATGATGTAACTAAACACAAAATTTTCCTTGCTGAATACCTCGAAGAGTTCCCCAGAGAGTGGATGTAGGACGCCGTCTACCTCTGCAAAAAAGGCTAACGGGGGTTCCAGTGAGGGTTCCTGCTCATCATATTCTGATTCGTCGTCTGAAAAGCAGTCATAAATTTCCGGATCACAGTAATCCTCGTCATCAATACCTTCCTCCTCACCTTCCTCGTCACCTTCTTCAAAAGTTCCTTCTTCACCTTTCTCGTCACCTTGGTCACCTTCTTCAAAAGTTCCTTCTTCACCTTTCTTGTCACCTTGGTCACCTTGGTCACCTTCAAAAGTTCCTTCCTCACCTTCCTCGTCACCTTCTTCAAAAGTTCCTTCTTCACCTTTCTCGTCGCCTCGGTCACCTTGGTCACTTTCTTCAAAAGTTCCTTCTTCACCTTTCTCGTCACCTTGGTCACCTTGGTCACCTTCAAAAGTTCCTTCTTCACCTTCCTCGTCACCTTCTTCAAAAGTTCCTTCTTCACCTTTCTCGTCACCTTGGTCACCTTGGTCACCTTCTTCAAAAGTTCCTTCTTCACCTTTCTCGTCACCTTGGTCGCCTTGGTCCCCTTCTTCAAAAGTTCCTTCTTCGCCTTTCTCGTCACCTTGGTCACCTTGGTCACCTTCTTCAAAAGTTCCTTCTTCACCTTTCTCGTCACCTTGGTCACCTTCTTCAAAATTTCCTTCTTCACCTTTCTCGTCACCTTGGTCACCTTCTTCAAAAGTTCCTTCTTCACCTTTCTCGTCACCTTGGTCACCTTGGTCACTTTCTTCAAAAGTTCCTTC
>NLAW01001835.1:0-21869 GCA_002370915.1 Metschnikowia lochheadii | reverse complement strand
AATAATGATTACTCTACGAGTCTAGACCCCAAACCCGTACCATTATTACTCACTACTCACTACTCACTACTCACTACTCACTACTCACTACTCACTACTCAGCTACAGTATTTTTCAAAACTATTCAAATCAGGGTGGCAAAACGATTGAAAACCACACTAGCAAAATTCAAACCAATAATCTAAAAAAGTTTCGTACGCCTTCACACAGACTTAAATGGCATAATGTCCTCTCATTCATTGAAGAATTCAATATTCGGAAATCTTAAATCTTGATTCTGGGGGATCACCTTATATTTATTACATTTGGAAGTGTCTTACATAACCAATCAAGGATCAAAACGGAAAGGAACATGTTTGGGGTTATGTGTATTGGTTAGTTTAATTCTGCTGGTGTGGTTTGAATTGTTTTACCTAGCTGGTTTGAATAGTTTCGAAAAACTTTGTATAGTTTTGTAGTTTTTTTTAGTTGGTCCAAAAATTGTGTGTAAGTGTAATTAAGTGTAAGTGAAATTGAGTGTAAGTGTAATTGAGTGTAAGTGTAATTGAGTGTAAGTGTAATTGAGTGTAGGGGTATAAATTATGGGGGTCGCACTGATGGTTGCAACACATTCACAAGTTATCAATTAAAGATCAAAGGTTTAGAAATCAGGGAATGGCGCGAAACTCCCAAGTATGTGTGTGTGTGCCAGTGTGCGAGTATGTCAGTGTGCGAGTTTGGGAAAACGCAGTGAACGAGCAAACGCAGTGAAGGGAACGAGTGCGTGGCGTAGATCCAAAGATAAGCAAGATGCGAATCAACAACTACTCATTTATCCCTGAATCACCAACCCCTGAATCAACCGTCCACCCCTAAACCACCACTGAGCAACTGAATCATCAACTTAACATCAACCTCTGAACCTCTGAACATCAACCTCTGAACCTCTGAACATGAACATGAACATGAACAACTGAACCTGAACAACTGGTCCTGAACAACTAAACACATGAACGTGAACTAATACACTTTGGTCAGGACAACTTAAGGACTTCAACAAGACTTGAGGTTAGGACTTCAACAAGACTTCAGGTTTGGAGTCCATAAATCTACGTCAAAGATAAAGGTTTGGAGATGTTCAACAATGTCATTGACGTCTACATCATATCTTCAGATATCGATTCATGCACTCTAGCATTTGCTTTTGTATGTGTATATATGTATCATGATAGTATGGAACTACTGGTTTAAACAATGGTATAAACAATGGTATAAACAGTGGCCTAGAGAGTGGTTTAAAAAATGGGTCTCAATGGCGGGAGTCTCTGTTCTTATATGTTGTGGTGCGCGGATGGCTGTAAATCAGAAAGTGGGGGCAAATGAGGGGCTGCTGCGAACAAAGAATATAAATAGATCGCTATCCCCCTCGAACGGGTTTTCTCTCACCACCCAACAATAGAAATTCATACCAGTTCATGTTCATGTTCCTTTCCGTTTTGACCCCTTGATTGGTACTACAAGACACTCTCAAATCAAATGTAATACATATGTGGTTATCTTCCAGATTTAAAATTAAGGTTTCAGAATATTGAATTGTTATCAAGGTTGGGGTGAAACATTATTCCATTTGGTTTGAAAAAACTGTGCGGGGAGTGGTACGAAACTTTTGGAGTCATTGGTTTTTTTTTGAGCCATTGATTTTTTTGAGTTATTGGTTTCCTTGAGTCATTGGTTTTTTTGAGCCATTGATTTTGTTTCAATTTTGTCGTGCTGGTTTGAGTAGTTTTGATAATCACTGCACTACTCTTTTTCTAGTGCTAGTGCCAATTTACTGCTGCGAACTACTATTCGTTGTTTTAGTTCTAATGCGGCTCAACTACTCCTACTACTCCTATTCTATAATCTATTCTCTACTCTACTCTATACTTTACACTCTATGGTCTACACTCTATACTCTATACTCTATACTCTATACTCTATATTCTTTTTTCTACACTACTAATTCCCTTTAGTAGCTCTATACTCTAAACTCATAATTTTGGAGGATATCTAATTTTAAAGATAGCATGTCATGATTGGAGAAACCCTAAGAACGCTCAGTTGACCAGATCCAGAAACCCCACCGACTGGGAAGCAAGCGACATCGTTGTCGATGTGGGAGGTAAATACGACCAAGGTCACAAATGGTTTGACCACCACCAGAGAGAATTCAACGAGAACTTCTCCTCCGACTTCCACACCAAGCTTTCCTCCGCCGGTTTGATCTACAAACACTTCGGTAAGGATATCATTGAGGAGGTGCTCAAGCTCAATAACCCAAGTGACGTCAACATGCTCTATGTGAAGGTTTACAAGGAGTTCATCGAAGCCATTGATGCTAACGACAGTGGAATTAACAACTATCCTTCTGACGTGGAAAGAAAGTTCAACGACAAGAACTTAACCCTTCCATCATTGGTTTCTCAGTTGAATCCTCGTTTGAACTCCGACCCAGTTGATAAAGATTACGACGAGTCTTTCGAGAAAGCCAGCGAGTTGATGGGTACTGCTTTTGTCAACTTGGTGAAAGGTTACGGAGAGTCGTGGTTGCCAGCAAGAGATATTGTTGAGACTGTGTTCAAGAAGAGATACGACGTGCACCCATCGGGCGAAATCATCGTGTTGGGCAAGTTCTCTCCATGGAAGGAGCACCTCTACTTGATTGGGAAGGAGAACAATGCTCCAGGCGAGATCAAGTTTGTGTTGTTCCAAGACTCTAGCTCTGCATGGAGAATCTCCACTGTGTCAGTGACCTCCTCAAGTTTCGAATTTAGATTTGGTCTTCCTGAGGAATGGCGCGGGGTGCGGGACGAGGAAGTGTCCAAGTTCACTGGTGTGGACGGATGCATCTTCGTGCATGCTGCTGGGTTCATTGGTGGCTGCAAAACCGAAGAGTAGCCGTCAGAACATTTCACTATAACTTAGATATTCCTTTTAGGCAAGGTCCCTGGAAACGATCTATAACTTTGACAAGCCGTTAGAAGCTTATAACCCTTTTCAGGAAAATCTTATTCGGGGGGAATATATACTTGTTGGAAACATGTATTTGTAAGTGAGTTATTGGGATACTGTAGATACTTGAGGCTAAATTGTCATATCTAGTAAAGCCACATGCCATAGAACGAAAATGTCTCTTGGACTTTGCAAGTGTATCAAGCTTCTTGCACAAGACCAACTGTAGTCTCTCATGGCGTCCCCTATTGACTATACTCTACTATAATCTACTATACTCTACTATACTCTACTACACTTTACTATGATCTACTATAATCTACTACACTCTACTAACTACTACACTATTTAAAACTACACTCTACTATAATCTACTCACTACTACACTATTTAAAACTACACACTACTACACAGTAGAATAATTCATTCTGGTCTACAACTCCTACTCTACTAATCAGTTTACTAATACTCTTATTCTTCACTTTCTGGTAAGGTTGAGTCTTGGGGTTTTCTTGAGTCCTTCTAATGATACATACCTCTTGTTAGTATTCAATTGCTGTATAGTGTGGTGAGTAGTGTGGTGAGTAGTGTGGTGAGTAGTAATAAAGCATTACATCAGTGAGTAGTGGTAATTTTCTATTGAGTGTAGTATAACACAATCTTGTAAGTGTAGAGTTATCGTACCACTATTGAATATTTAGTATTCATGTGTGAAGCATATATATAGTAGGTACATTACTAGCTACTATAGTAGTGTAGAGGTAAGTAGTATACACTGGGGTCTAGAATAAAGTAAGGAAATCAAAGTATGGAAAACCCATGAATAAAGTATCATATGAAGGTCTTCGGGTTGGGACCTTTAGTAATATGGTATTCTGGAACTTCTGCAACTTCTAGAGGTTCTGGCCGGAGGTTCTGGCCTGAGCTTCTGGTCTGAGTTTCTGGCCTGAGCTTCTGGCCTGAGCTTCTGGTCTGAGCTTCTGGCCTGAGCTTCTGGCCTGAGGTTATCCACTATTGATTTTCACTCTATAATGATGATCATGGATGGTGCTATAGAAGACCAAAGGACCAAAGGATTTATGGCTGTTTGTTATACTTGGATGTGACATTAAGTGGCCACTTCCGTGGACATTAAGTGGTCATTAAGTGGACATTAAGTGGAACTTCCGGTGATTTTCCATCTTCTGGCCCAGATTCCCAGGTCACTACAGTACCAAACCATGTGATAAACTGTATACTTGCTATAATCTTATAAGCAGTTTTTCGAAACTATATTCGTAGATAATTCCCCAACAAGAGGAATCGGAGGATGCTTTGTAGCGAAGGACTAGAGGTCAATTTAGTATTGATTTAGTATTGGGGTTGGTGGTGGAGAGGCCCAAGAAAGAGCTTCATGCATCCAATTTGAAGAGCTCTTGGTGATCACCTACTCACTCAAATTTGTAGACAAAGCTGCTCTATTCACCATTTGTGTAAGTCTGAAAATCAACACCATTTCCGCATATGAAGGCACAGGTTTGTGTGGTGACACCAGACGGGAAAAGTAGTCTGCCAGAAGGTAGCTGATGGGGTGTAGTAGTACCTGTGCCCGATTAACTAGGCACGTGAGCTCAATACCTATACTCTACAATCTATTCTACACTACTAATCCACTCTAAGTAACTCATACAATATACGCTCTATACTACTATATTATACAATCTATACTGCTATAGTCTATACTCTACACTATACTCTACACTCTACACTATACTCTACACTCTACACTATACTCTACACTCTATATTGCTATAGTATACATCCTACTACTATATTATACGTTGGATCAATATGGTGGATCAATATGGTGGATCACTACATATATAGGGACTGATCTCATGTGTCTGGTAAATCAGCTATCCAAGTATCGGTTGTGCCGATCAATGACCACTTGACTGAGCTTTTTGAACCTGTAACCTGACAGATCGGGTTTCTCGACTCGCTTTATTCACCAAAATATCTTAGTCCATACACATACATCTATATTTTTTTATTACACTCGACTCTGCACTCTATTCTACTCACACTCTATTCTACTCTGCAGTCTATTCTACTCTGCAGTCTATTCTACTCTGCAGTCTATTCTACAGTATACTACTATATTAAATCATGTCAGATCCACCATAGGTAGTGGGCTTCCTAATGAGGTACTGTGAAACCTCTCTGCCTGATCCCAACAATGTTCATTGTATAAGGCTTTTCATCAGCCATATTCCAACAATCATTGTATGAGGTACCTGCCATATTGTATGAGGCACCTGCCATATTGTATGAGGCACCAGACTTCATTGCAAGAGGCATCAAGAGAGCCTGGGGTGAGATAGAACAATATCACTTTTTTTTCAGGTGAAAAAAGTTTCCGTAGTCACCCCTTCTCTTGAAAAGTTATATGAACATCTCAGATTTCACCATTTGACGACTCATTGGGGAATGAACATAGTAAAATCTCAACCTCTTCATTTTTGGTCCACTGATTATTGTCGCACTCAGTCCTCGAACTGAGTAGTACAACACTTTTGCTTTTTTATCTGCCATCTGAATTATCATCAACACAATGAAGTAGTTTTCCTGTATAGACCAGTGGGGCTATAAATAGAAACTTTTGGAACTTTTGACTTTTGGGACTTTTGACTCTTGACTTTTGGAACTTTTGAAAATCATGGACCCTGAAACTTTTAGGAAAATATGTTTTTCGACTTTATGAATGTCTTGCAACCACCAATAAGAATTTTTAATCCAGTTGAGGTAGATCATGGGATATAGATCACGGGATGTATGAGGGAGTGTGATCATGGTATAGCAATTGCCAACCCTTTCAGGAAATGACTGCTGAAAATTTCCTATTCATGAATGATAAGAAGGGCAGAAATTAAAAAACAAAAAAATAGCTTTCCATTTTCGACTTGGACAATATAGATGTATCCTAGATCAGAGGCTTGTGTGCAGGCTGCGAGCACCCCACTTTGCTCTCCACACTCATTCCACCACCTCCAACCCTTTAAAACCATTCCTTTTTTGCCTATTTAGGCCCCTTTTTAAATTCACAATCCTTTTTATTCTGGCTTTCTGAATATCGCATAATCCATTAGCTCCACTCTTATTCCTTCTCTCATTTTTCCATGTCTGTTGCTGTTGCTGCCAAGTTTCTCGATGATAAACTCGGGAAATGGAACCAGAAAAAACCCCTTGTTTTGGGTATCTCCGGCCCCCAAGGTGGAGGTAAGCTGTACCTTGCGCAGAAACTTCTCCAACACCTTTCAGAAACCCACCCTGAACTTCGTTGTGTGGGCGTGCTGATTGATGACTTTTACCTCACACATAGCGAACAGGAGAAGGTTTCAGCAAAGGCGCGTGAAAGCGGTAACTTTGTGTTGGAAGGCCGGGGGTTGCCAGGAACTCACGACGTGCAATTGGCCTTGGAGGTCATGCACAAATTGGTCAACCGGGAACCTTGCAAAGTGCCAGTGTATGATAAGAGTGCATATGGCGGTGCGGGGGACCGGATGCCTGCGGATCAATGGCAGCTGGTGGAGGAGCCGGGTGTAGACGTGGTGATATTTGAAGGCTGGTTCACTGGCTTTACTGCCATTGATGACGCTTCCTTCCCCTCGGCATACCTCTCCAACGACCCCTCGGGCGTAGTGGCCCGAAGCTCCATGCACCACTTGCAGGACATCAACGGCGATCTCCGAAGCTATGAGGCCCTCTGGAACTTCTTTGACTTTTTTGTCTTCTTGCAAGTGCAGGAGTTGGACTATATCTACCGCTGGCGCCAGCAGCAGGAAACACACTTGAAGGCGACTGCCGGTCTGGGAATGACCGACGACCAGGTAGCGGCGTTTGTACGCAGGTACATGCCCATGTACCACCTCTATTACTGGCGTATGTGCAGACAAGGATTTTTGCCTGCTGGCCGAAACCTTCGGATCCAGGTGGATCTTGATCGTGCTGTCGTGTATTCTGAGGAGGTTTGATCGGGACTCCACCAATCCAAGGCAACCACCAATCAAAACAAATTGCCAACCATCAATCAAAACGAATTTCCAACCATCCAAGACAGAGTATAGACCAATTGCAGATATGTACAGCTTTTATGCAATAAACATTGAACAAAATGGGTTACTGAACTGGTGGACAATCTCAATTATGATCATAGAACTCTGTTTTTTTTTTTTTTTGTTTTCTTTTGGTTTCATTTCCTGACTTTTCTGAAACATTAATTCTTGATAAGAGATCTTTTCAAAATACCCACTCTGGAACCAGATCACCCCATCTTCCCCAGTTTCAGTTCCTCAAAATACCAACTTCATGGTGTACACTAAACTCTGGAGTGTATTTGAACTCTCATAGACCAAGCAGGGCTAAGTCCTTTTAAAGAGCCAACACAAAGATTCGTCTGCCACCAGTCACCAAGACCTTTTCTTGAATATGGAAACAATATTCCAGAAGAAAGCGTCCAGCGCACGGTCCAAAGCAGAATGTCTTTCCATGAAAACAGCATTTAAAGCAAACCTCCACTCGAAGCCAGACTGGATTTCACCCCTCAGTCTCTTTGGATCTATGATCTGGGAAAGTTTCTTAATATCCACGATGTTTCTGAACCTCCACGAAATTCTGAGAATCTCCTTCTCAAAACCATCCCTCAAAGTACCCATCCTTAGAACCCCCAGATGATTCTGGCTAAAGAGAAAATAGGATCATGGTTCATAAAGATATGGGTCCTCTCCAGCATTCATGGTAAAGAAAGAGCCATGAAGATTGAAGAGTGAAGAGTGGAGATCCAGATTTAAAGATCCAGATTTGGGAAAAGAAATGAGACTAAATAATTTAAGGAGTGAGATTTACAGGGGGGGTGAGGTCGCCTTTTATAGACAATGCTCCCTTTTCCCTGCCCTGTTTATTTGCAGCCACCAGCCATGCAGGAGCGGCGAGCAGCGAAATATATAAAGGAACCGCATTCCCCCAGTTCACGAAAAAATGTATATGTATCTTTTTATTATTTATTGGATAATTTTATTTTGTGACAGTCAAAAGAGACTTTCTTATTCCTGAAGATGCAAAACTCGGGTCCTTATAGATCAAGTGAAAAGTCGGGCTTACATAAATAGGCTTTACTTAGAAATGATTTATTTAGGAAATACTCCTTGACCGCCACTGAACTACTCCTTGACTGCCATTGAACTAGTTCTTGACTGCCGTTGAACTACTCCTTGACTTCTACTGAACTACTACTGAACTACTACTGTCCTCCTTGACTATTACTGTCCTCCTTGACTACTACTGTCCTACTTGAATACTACTGAACTACTACTGAACTACTACTGAACTACTACCCAAAATATGATCCAAAAACTATTTAAACTACTACTTCTAGTCACTTAGTGTCTTCGGATCAATAGTTACTCGGGTCAATTAGTTGGTCAACCAGTTATCTTGGACACTTGGTCTCTTTTGGTCACTCAGTCACTTCTGGTCAACCACTTGGACTTAGATAGACTTTACTATAGAAGGACTTTACTGGGAAAGACTTTAGTGGAAAGGGATTTACGATATCGGCTATGGTGATACACTTGGTGGTTTTTAAAAGTTGAATACCGTGAGGTGACACACAAAATTTTTCTAATACCGAATAATGAAGTTCAGAAGACCTGGTGCTTTTGGGTGGTGGTAACAAAACAAGATCAATCGTGGAGAAAGCGACTGTCCCATGATTTCACACTCAAGTCATGACGAGATTACCATTACATAATCCTGTCCCTTCTCATCGCCTTGGCATTACTGCATCAGAGGTCACCAGAACCTTCTATACAATCTCCAGCCATACTTTTTTTTCCAAATATCGTTTTCTTGGTTGGATTCTTACTCCCGGGAAGACCTATCTCCTTTCTAACCAGCTGTTTGTGCCCTTGGTACCCCATCACACCCCCAAAGATGACTCCACCCTAAAATATGGTTTCACTCTAAAAGATGGCATCATATCGAATCCGAGACTCCGTGGTCCATCAGTCAGTTTCTTAGTTGCTTGATAGAAATGGTTTCTGGTCTTTGCCCAGTCAAAATAGTACTTTAGAGGCATAATAGCAAACACTTGTTTGGTATCCTTTGAAGTACAAGTGAGATGCAAACTGTTCGTTTTCAATTTAACTGGGAAAATTCTTGGACCATCTTAGACCCACCACCCACGGTTTACCCACACACTCCAAACAATCTGTCCACCTTCAGACCGGCCAATCAGAAGACCGATATTCTTTGGCTTCAAAAGAATTGATGATAGATATAACTGTTTACTCATTGCAATCCCACTCAACAGTCTACTTGTTGCAATCCCACTCAACTGAGCCCTTGAATATTATCTGAAAGAAACATACCCAAGATGTCCTATACTCCCCGATGCATCTGAAACAGCTCACGTGTAACTCGAAGAAGTATCGGTCTTGCATCGTCCTAATATTCTGTCGAAAAATCAAAACCACTGAACCTATGTCAACGTCTCTCGTTCTCGTTCTAGTTCTAGTGGATCTTCTCTTCAAGTGTTGTTCATTCCCCTGGTGTTATACCTCAGATGAAAACAGGAAAAGTGATTGCTCCTGACTGCCCGATCTTGTTACTAGTTTTGGTACCATAGCTTGTTTAAGAGCTCTGATAATCAATGGTTGTTAAGAAATGATACGGTGAAACAAACACTATGAACATTCATGTTCCATAGCTTTGGAAGATTGATCATGGTTTTTTTGAAAAGCACGTCGTTTTAAAAAACGAGTTTACAGGTTAACTACCTTCCAGAAAACGACCTTCTAGACCTTCCAAGATAACACTATTCCAGAAAATGTCCCTCCAGAAAATGTCCCTCCAGAAAGAGACCCTTCAGAACAAAGATTATGTACCATAACAGTATTCTACAGTATCATGAGGTGTTACCCTAACATAGTTTCATTGATTAATGACTCCTTAAAAACGAATCTGAATGGCTTCTCTGGTGTTTGAAGAGAAACAGTACTTCATACTATGATGAACATGATACGGAGTTTGCAATGGTCGTCCATTGCTGAGATTGGAAGGCATAGGCTTCATAATACCTCTATGCCGTCGTGCCCATAGTATTCATGGAGTTGATTGGTCAGTATAGTTGAGGCGTACATTATAGAGTGTTTAGGAGAGTTATTATTGACTAGCCTTTGCCTTCTTCTTTGAGTGCAGTACGGTCGTGCGCCACTCATATTGCGACTAGTGATACCTTGAATGGGTGAATTTTTCTACATGAATTCGATAGTTATTTATTGAACGCCATTGACAGGCGTCATTGATATCTCTGAACGCAATGGAGACAACCCAAAAGACTAGCCATAAGATTAGTCATTGTTAACAGACCATAAGACAAACCCATTTGAGATCTTGGAGTATTTGAGACCATGGAGAGACCACGGGGCTATAAAGAAACATATGATTTGAGTGTTCTGCATTAGCATAAGACTTAAACCTGGTAATCTTCCGGGTAAAAGATCAAGCGCTCCACGCCCTTCTCCGTCAAAATGACCATTCTAATCACACCTCCCGACAGACCATCCCACTTGATGGCTTCGGCAAGAGCTGACTTGATGAATTGCACACAGTCATCCTTCTCCATTTGAGGGCGGAAGTTCTTATCACACCAGCCATAGATGAAAGTGGAGCCCGAACCAGCAATAGCATACTCTTGTTCATGCATAGAGCCGCCAATGGGAATCAGGTAAACGGTTCCCTTGTTTTTCAGGTCATAGCCTGCACAGATGATGCCCGCCGTCAAGGCGTCTTTATTGTTGTAGCAGATTTCCTGGAAAATGGAAGCAGCCACCTTGGTGGGCGGCGTCTGGCCAGCAGGCAACTGGACCGAGTACATTTGCAAGTGGAACTTCACCATATCCGCCACCGCCTGTGTATCGGCAGCAGATCCTGACCGACAACAATAGATGGTATCGTGGATTTGCGTCAACTTGTCCAGCACTCTATTGGCAATATAGGTGCCGGTGGTAGTTCTGGAGTCAGCACCAAGAATCACGCCGTCTTTGAATTTGACTGCCATGATCGATGTACCAAGCGACACCTCGCCTTTTTTGAGATGATTAATATCCACTGAGATTCCGTTCATTGTGGAGTTGGAGTTGGAGTTGGGATTGGGATTGGGATTGGAGTTGGAGTAAACTAGTGAGTGAGTGAGTGAGTGGGTGGGTGAGAAATGTGAGTATGAGAGTGTGAGACTGAGACTGAGTGAGTGAGAAATGAGTGAGACTGAGACTGAGACTGAGTGGAGACTGAGCGCCACTGTGAGAATTGTCGCGTTGGGTTTACATGCAGAACCCACTATTAAATCCAAGGTGAACAGTTGCAACCAAAAAAAATATCAGAAGAGTCCAGAAAAAAGAAAGAAGAAAGAGAGAGGAAAACAGAAAATCTGCGTTTCGACGGATAGTATCCACATAATTAGAATGTTCACCTTCTCCAGGCGGGAAATTGAACGTCATTTTGAGCGTGGCTAGGTTGACGTGCTTGTTGGAAGTGGAGCTGAGAATCGAGCTCGTTGACAGCATGCGTTGGTGTGTCTTCTGGATGGGAGTGGTCATGGCTGCATCGGCACTGGTTTCCGACATCCGATGGGTCAGCGAATAGGTCTTTTGGCTTCCCTGACGGTTGAATCGGTTGACCAGAGCTGCATAACTAGCTGCATCGAACTGGTCCACCGACCGTGTGTCCTGTATGAGGGACTGGGTATCCTGGACGGACAAACGGTTATCCTGGACGAACGAACGGTTATCGTGGCCCAAGGCATTATCGTGGCCTAGCGATTGCATTTCCAGGCCCAACGACTCCGTTGTAAGAGCTTCGCTTGGTGTTTCTCTTGAGATAAGACATCAAAAACGGCAATGCCTCCGACACGTGCTTGGGCATACGGTAAATTTTGCTGCTTCTTCTCCTCAGGAGTCACGAGGAGCGACACTATATCATGGATAATTGTTTTCAATTTGGTGACTGGGTTATAGCCATTCCCCAAAAAAAGAAAAAGGTCTTGTGCTCCAAAATTCAACCGAGAAATCGAGAAATCGAGAAATCGAGAAATCGAGAAATCGAGAAATCGAGAAATCGAGAAATCGAGAAATCGAGAAAACGAGAAAACGAAGACGACAAAAATTCCAAAGGGTCTGCATTGATACAACTCAGAACTACACTGTTATGTTCTTTATAACGTGTGTTGTCCTAAACTTGTATTCGTTGATGATTCCTCAAAGAGAGGAACCGAAAAACTGTCCACCAGAACAATGAGAAGGATTGTTTTGGAATGTTCGAAAAAGGGCCTCTGATTCACTAGTTGTCACAACGACCAAATGCCGTGTACGACCAAATGCCGTGTCACGGCATTTGTAGTAGCCACTACTAGAATTGGACATCGTAGGCTCCATATTGTATCTATAGGTAGTGTTCTGCCTATTGTGGATCTAATAGTATCAGTAAATCAGTAGCACTGTACTAGTAGTAAATCTGTAGTACTGTACCAGTAGTAAATCTGTAGTACTGTACTAGTAGTAAATCAGTACTAGCTCTGTGGCGACAGACGTTGTGGAAGGTCTTGATGGCGCCTTCTTTGGTCTTGATGAGGAAACACTGCAAACTAGTCACCGTAAATTGGTAGTAGTCAGCAGCCTTCTTGAACCTGGAGCTGTGTGCTTCCAGAAAAGCCAAGACTTGTGGAAAATGGCTCTTTTTTCCAAATCATAAACCTTATCGGAAGTCCACCAAGATGCTGGTAAAGCGTGTTTACCAGGCATCAACTTGCCTGCTGGTGCGGACTCGAGCTTAGGTGCAACTGGGGTGACGGTTTGAATGGGCGCCCATTCTAGAGTATTGGATGTAGAACTGAAAAAAGAAATGAAAGTATAACGATTCGAAAGTGTCTTCTATTTATCTGGTGTCAATCTTATCTCGACCCCTCCGGGGCAAACTGCCTGAAACCACCGTTTTCATTGCCCGAGCCTAGTTAAGCTAAATATTCCCGTGCATTCTTCATCTCTGCACCATGCAGCGCCCCCCACCCTGCACTGGACCCGCATATCTTTATCAAAGATTGATCCTCTTATTAACTTTCCTAGGGAAGCTCCCACCACAGGGCATGGAGTCACTGGTGGGAGCACGTATTGAATCTTGGCGTCGTGTTCTATTTGTTTTGATGTAATCTGATGCGCCAATCCATGCCTCCCTTTTGTAGGTTTGAGTCGTAATACCGGTTACAACCGCAATAGAATCAATGATTTTTTGAATATCATCGAACCGACCTTCAAAGAAACATCAAACAAAGACTCAACGGATTGAAAACGATTAAGACTGGAATGGCATTCCAAGATCTTTCTGTTTATGTTTAATTTCTTATTCATATTTCATTTTATGCATTTTATGCATTTTATGATTTTGGTTTTATCCTCTGATAATTCCAAACCTCTTTCTTTTAAAAAGTCAAGTCTTTTATACCTACAATTATATTATCTAAGGATTCCTTTCCACATGTTATGGCAATGAAATCGTCAGCAAAACGTGTTAAATGAGTGGCTTCTTTTGTTCTAATTGATAAATCTGTTTCATATTTATAAGGTATTTTATTCTCAATAAAATAATCTAACTTATCAGGACATATTTATCTATATGTCTTTTTATAATTTCCCCCGGTGTAGCCGGAGACCCGCGTTCGGCGGGCCCATATTTATTAGAAAGAATACTAAAAACGAATATAGTAGAAAGAATAGGAATAGAAGATAATTCTAAAATTATAACTAAAGCAGAAGATAATACTAAAGGAATTCCTCGCATATGAATCACCCGAGTGGCCCTTGAATAAGAACGCATGTCATTGAGTTGAATACGACGTTGCGCATCTTATCTCAATTTTTTGCAATAATTCATGGAACCGCACTATCATCTCCTGACGTGCAACATCCACATCTATGCTAAATGCAACTAGTGTGTTAAGCACGAAATCGCTTTCGGGCTGGACCCTGTGGTGTTTGTAAATCAGTTATAGGAGTAGTAGCTGTATGTAGTACAGTATTTTTCAAAATTATTCAAACCAGCCTCCAGATTTAAGAATTCAAAATATTGAATTATAATGAAGCTTGGTGCTTGAAACATTACGCCATTTTGGTTTGGAAGACTGTGAGAGGGGGAAGATAATATTTTGTGTCATTAGTTTGTTTAATCTTGCTAGTTCTGGTTCGAACCATTTCACTCCCCTGGTTCGAATAGTTTTGAAACTCACTCTATTAGCAGTCACTAGGACTAGTGAATCAGTAATAGTGAATCAGTAATAGTGAATCAGTAATAGTAAATCAGTGATAGTAAATCAGTGATAGTAAATCAGTACTAGTGAATCACTACTAGTGAATCAGTGATAGTAGAGTACTAGTAGTAGTCACTAGGAGTAGTAGAACTGTAGTAGAACTGTACTGTTAGTAAACCAGTAGTACTGTATTAGTAGTAGTAGGTGTATTCGTAGTAGTAGGTGAGAGCTCATTTCAGTGTATCGGTTCAGATTTCTCCGAGCTGTTAATCTCGCTTATGCAATTGCATCATGTACCTTTCTTTTTTTCCCACCGTTTGGTCTAGTAGTAGTCAGTGGTTAGTAATAGTAATACTAAGACTAATACTAATTCCAGCATACTCAATAGTGTAGAGTAAAGGTGATGGATATTCAGTGGGTCCGTGTAATCAGTAGTCTCATGCTAGAATATCTATATCTCACACTATATCTAACACTATATCTAACACTATATCTAACACTATATCCAAGACTATATCCAAGATTATATATAACACTATATCTAAGACTATGACTATGGTCTGTAATCTATACATATAGACTTTCTGGCCATCACTTATGCCATAAAACCTGATGGTTGGAGTCTGAGTCTATGTACTTAACTTATATTACTACCAGTACCTAGCCCCACCAGTCATATAGTCATAGTCATAGTCATAGTCATAGTCATAGTCATAGTCATAGTCATAGTCATAGTCATAGTCATAGTCATAGTCATAGTCATATAGTAATGATTAGTATAGTCAGTATAGTCATAGTAGTCACAGTAGTCTTAGTAGTCTTAGTAGTCTTAATAGTAATATAGTCATAGTAGTCATATCCAAAGCTTCGATTTGAGCAACATTATCCCTGCGAGGCAAGTTGTAGTAGTAAGCTCTGCTGAAGTTCAGATAGTAGTTCAGAGGAGCATAGCTCTTGATGAGATTGACGTAATTGTTCCCAATATTTGTGTGTGTTGGCGAAAAACTTGGCCCATGTCACTGTAAATCCAGAAAAGCTCCTAAGCCCATACTTCCGGAGCATCAACTTGGCGTCAGTGTCTATAGTACAGTCTTTTTGAATACTATTCAAACCAGCACAGCAATATGTTTCAAATCAGACTAGCTAAATTTAGCAGACCAATAATCAAAAACAAAGTTTCGTACCTACGAATTAAAAATTGTTAAGGTTCGAGGATTTGAAATAAACCATTTATGTGATATCTTTATTAAGTATTAAAAGCAGTAATTTCTCGAACTATTGGGCTGTTTAATTTTTGCTAATGTGGTTTGAACATTTTGCTGCACTGATCTGAATAGTTTTGAAAAACACTGTATATGGTTGAAGAGGAGTCTGTAGATCCTTTAACGCCAGTTCGGCAACGATAGTTGCGGTACCAGGAGGTCCTTTAATTAACCAGGGTGTAACATCCAGAGGATGCTTCATACTATAAGACACTGACCTCATAGCCTCATCGAGATATGTAAACACTTTAGGTGAAGTGTTTACTTCAGGAAGAGAAGGAGAAGAGTTGTTAGTGCTTGTTGAAGTATTACCAATACGAGATCTTTTGGTGGGTCTGGTTCTTTGAGGCATCTTGGTATACCTCAGGCAGTTGATACTTGATTAAAGATCTAAACAATAAAATGGGGCATGGCCTCCATTTTATATTTGGGGAATCTTCCTTCACCAGAACAGCGACCATTGTTCTCTTATGAAAAACCAATTGGGTGCTATTTCAAAACAAAGGGCTGGAAGCGCGCTCATTGATTGATGTTTTTCAACAGAATCATGTAGTGAGTAATGAGCGCTAGTGAAGTAGTAGGTGTAGTAGTAGGTGTAGTAGTAGGTGAGATCGGTGCACTTGAGTAGTCCATCTAATAATACCACTACATTTTAATGCTGGAATTATTAGACCTTTTGGAAGAGTATACTAGGAAATAGTGGAAACAGTAGGTAAGTAGTACTAGGTAGGAATTAATAGGTGGGAATGGTAGGTAGGCAGTGTATATAGGCAGTTTATAAAGGCAGTGTATAAAGGCAGTAGTGACTGTGGTCATGTGAAGACTCAACCCAATATAAAAAGGACAACTTCCCGCTATTCTATAATACCACCAAAAATATATAACAACTGAGGGAGGACATTCTACACTAATTAATATTACTAGTACTAGTACTATAGTAGTACTAGTGGTAGAGCATTGTACCATTAGTGGAGCAGTACTGTAGTAGTACTGTAGTAGTACTGTAGTAGTACTGTAGTAGTACTGTAGTAGTACTGTAGTAGTACTGTAGTAGTACTGTAGTACTGTAGTAAATCTGTAGTACTAGTAGTACTGTAGTACTGTAGTACTAGTAGAAGTGGTTACTGTAGTACTGAAGTACTGTAGTACTGTAGTACTGTAGTACTAGTAGAAGTAGTTACTGTAGTACTGTAGTACTGTAGTACTAGTAGAAGTAGTTACTGTAGTACTGTAGTACTGTAGTACTAGTAGAAGTAGTTACTGTAGTACTGTAGTACTGTAGTACTAGTAGAAGTAGTTACTGTAGTACTGTAGTACTGTAGTACTAGTAGAAGTAGTTACTGTAGTACTGTAGTACTGTAGTACTAGTAGAAGTAGTTACTGTAGTACTGTAGTACTGTAGTACTAGTAGAAGTAGTTACTGTAGTACTGTAGTACTGTAGTACTAGTAGAAGTAGTTACTGTAGTACTGTAGTACTGTAGTACTAGTAGAAGTAGTTACTGTAGTACTGTAGTACTGTAGTACTAGTAGAAGTAGTTACTGTAGTACTGTAGTACTGTAGTACTAGTAGAAGTAGTTACTGTAGTACTGTAGTACTGTAGTACTAGTAGAAGTAGTTACTGTAGTACTGTAGTACTGTAGTACTAGTAGAAGTAGTTACTGTAGTACTGTAGTACTGTAGTACTAGTAGAAGTAGTTACTGTAGTACTGTAGTACTGTAGTACTAGTAGAAGTAGTTACTGTAGTACTGTAGTACTGTAGTACTAGTAGAAGTAGTTACTGTAGTACTGTAGTACTGTAGTACTAGTAGAAGTAGTTACTGTAGTACTGTAGTACTGTAGTACTAGTAGAAGTAGTTACTGTAGTACTGTAGTACTGTAGTACTGTGTTTTTCAAACCGATTCAAACCATTGAAACCAGGGCTGTAAAAGGTTTCGAACCATACTAGAGAAAAATTAAACAAACCAATAAATCAAAAAGTTTCGTACCTCTTCACACAGTCTTTCATACCAAATGTCATATTTATGAATTTCAAACACCAACTTTCATTAGAATTCAATCTTCTAATTTCTTAAATCTGGAGGCTGGTTTGAATGTTTTTGAAAAACACTGTACAACTGTAGTATAACTGTAGTATAACTGTAGTATAACTGTAGTATAACTGTAGTATAACTGTAGTATAACTGTAGTATCAGTACATCAGTACTAGTAAATCAGTACAATTAGGAGTAGTAGTAGTAGTAGTAGTAGTAGTAGTAGTAGTAGTAGAGCAGTAGTAGTAGTAGTAGTAGTAGTAGTAGTAGTAGTAGTAGCAGTGAATCAGTAAATCAGTTTCAGTACTAGTAGTAAGTCAGTAGAAGTAGTAATAAATCAGTACTGATAGGACTGTAGTAGGACTGTAGTAGGACTGTAGTAGGACTGTAGTACTGTAGTGCTAGTAGCATCAGTACTAGTACTAGAGCAGTATTATCAGTAAATCAGTATCAGTAGTATTAGTAGTCACTAGGAGTAGTAGCTGTATAGTATTAGTAGTAGTAGGCAGTACTAGTAGTAGAGCAGTAGTAAATCAGTTATAGTAGTAGTAAAGTAGTACTGTACTAGTAGAGCAGCACTGTAGTGGAACTGTAGTAGAGCAGTACCAGCAGTCACTGGGAGTAGTACTGTGGTACTTGTAAATCAGTCATAGGATTAGTAGCTGCATAGTATTAGTAGTGGTACTGGAGTAGAACTGTAGTGTTAGTAAATCTGTAGTATAACTGTAGTAAATCTGTAGTAGAACTGTACTGTAGTAGAACTGTACTGTAGTAGAACTGTACTGTAGTAGAACTGTAGTAGAAACCGGGTCTTGGCGTTAGGAGTCATAGGGTTTGACTTCACACAAGGGATTAACTGGTGTGGTACAGGAAGACGGAATTCAAAGGGAAAGTGGTATATAAAGAGGGGATCTCGCTCATGGTTGAGGAGTATCGAAGAAGACCACAAGACAGATATATACTGGTCTATATAAGTCGCACAAGTTAACAATACATTAAAAGAATGAACACTAGTGGACCAGAATTATTCACACTCTTAAGAAGAAATAAAATAGGCGTTCCAGTCTATGCGAGTGTCTATGGACATTCTCAACACAAACCACACTAGCAATCTTTCAAACCAAATAGCGAAACCAAATGGCGAAACCAAATGGCGGAATGTTTTTCACAACCACTTTCTTTTTTCTTTGAAGAATTCAATATTCGGACGAAACCAAAAAAAAAAAAAAAAAAAAATACTGGACGATTGCCTCATATTATATAATGTACTATATTTGGGAGTCTTTTGAGTTTCTTGAGTCTTTTACAGAACCAATCAAGAGGCCAAACCGGGAACGGAACATGAACTGTAGTAGAACTGTAGTAGAACTGCAGTAGAACTGCAGTAAATCAGTATCAGTACCAGTAGTAAATCAGTACCAGTACCAGTAGTAAGTCACTGGGAGTATTAGTAAACCTGTAGTACTGTAGTAGTACTAGTAGTGGAGCATTGTACCGGTAGGGGAGTAGCACTGTAGTAGAACTGTAGTGGGCAGTAGTAGAGCGGTGGTAAATCAGTAGCAGTAGCAGTAGCAGTAGCAGTGGTGAAGTGAGTGGGCGCGCGAGGAGGTGACTATTGTCGCACACTACTACATCACTCCACCAACTACTCACTCACTCACTCACTCACTCACTCACTCACTCACTCTTTAGCCAAAACCACCCACCACTTTTTCCCCCACTTTTTCCACCACTTTCTTCTTCTGTTAGTGAGCTTTTAAACTAGGACAGTATCTCCAACCTGCATACTGCCCCGATCTTGTTCTCTGATTGGCTATATATATATAATTGATTGTGTTTTGCTCTTTGGTGTTTACCTGAATTGACTTTTTGGTGGTCCCTTATTAGAGCGTGTTGACTTCTGATACTTTTGACTGCTGACTGCTGACCGCTGACCGCTGAGATTTTGGGTGGCAATGAAGGTGTTTCTCTTGATATTTGTTGTGTGCGCGGCATGTGCAAGTCTAGACCTTGGGCTCAGCTCCGACCTCTTGGTGCATGTGCAGAACGACCCGGTGGTTAGTCATTTGGTGGAGGTTGAGATTTCCCAAGGTGACTCTCAAACCCTGGCCACGACGCTAGGGGTTTTGAAAGTGGCGCTTTTCGCCGAGGTCGCCCCCATCACGTGCGCCCACTTTATCCAGAATGCAAAGTCAATCTATGAGGATACCGTTTTCCATCGTATCATTGAAGATTTCATGGTACAAGGAGGTGGTATGAAGATGACGGGCCAAGGGAAATTGGAAAGTGTGGAGTTTGAACGCTTTGACGATGAACCCTTTGTGCTTCATCACGATAAGTTGGGCCGGTTGTCTATGGCCAATGCTGGGCCTAATACCAATGGATGTCAGTTCTTTATAACCACGGGACCCCTGGCTCCACATTTGGATGGGAAACATGTGGTGTTTGGCCAGTTGGTGGCTGGTTTTGATGTGTTGCTGGCCATGAACTCTGTGGAAGTCCACGACTCGCAGCCCAAGACCCCACTATACATTCTGAAGGTGGATGTATCGGAGGTGGCGATGTATCCTGTGCTGAATGTGGAGCTGGTCTCGCTGGGCTACTCTTTCTTGATGTTTTTCTGTGTCCTTGCCACGGCTGCCTATGGTTTCCATCGCTATACTTCTCGTCGTCTGTTTGTGGATCTCTCCAGCTTCAAGATATGAACATGAAGATATGAACATGAAGATATAAAGATAAGATGTGGCAATAATTGGGAAGGTTCGCCTGGATATTTTGATCATATCGATCAACTGAGCCTTTGATCTTTTATGAGTCTGGTCACTCAATCATTCAAGCCTCGAACTTGATGTTTTTCCTAGGGTCTGGTCCTTCTGTCTGGTCATTTTTCCTGGCCATTTTTCCCATCCTTTAATCTGTCTTATCTTTGAGCTCATGTTTGGTCTCATCCTTTGGTCATCCTTGGGTCTCATCTTTGGTCTCATCTTTGGTCTTGTCTTTGAGCTCATCCTTTACCCAAGTTTGATGTACTGCTTATGAGCATGATCCTGATCCTTTGATCTGTTTGTCTCCCTGGTCCTTGGTCAAAGTATGTCAATGAATGTCAATGGGTGTCAATGAATGTCAATGAATGTCAATGAGTGTCAATGAGTGTCAATGAGTGTCAATGAATGTCAATGAATGTCAATGGGTGTCAATGAATGTCAATGAATGTCAATGAGTGTCAATGAATGTCAATGAGTGTCAATGAGTGTCAATGAATGTCAATGAGTGTCAATGAGTGTCAATGAGTGTCAATGAACGTCAATGAGTGTCAATGAATGTCAATGAGTGTCAATGAATGTCAATGAGTGTCAATGAATGTCAATGAATGTCAATGAGTGTCAAATGGACTTTCTTGTCTTTTCTGGTGACCCTCGAATCGTTACATGGTCTTTAACCTGACTTCACATTAAGTTAAGAGGTGAGATTGAGGTATGGAAGAATCTGTATGAGCCTCAATGAGTTGGAACTCAGGTTGATATTGGACCATGCCCGGTTGATCCACATAGGGTTTCTTCATCAAGCTTCAATCAATATTGGAAAACTGGGGTGCATGATATGGTTCTTGCTAAGATACTTGCATAGTCTATGACTTATGGAGAAGTGGTCTTGTGCCATGAATACAAGAAGCTAAAGATTGATGAGGTTCCGATATACCAAGCCTAGTTTGATGGATTGGTGTATCGTTGCTTATTTCAACTGGAGTGAATGCTGGATTGAATATACTGCTCAGGATGCATCATGTTCCAGTCCACGAAGAGCAGTATCCTTATAAAGCAAGACCTCAAGACCTCAAGACCTCAAGACCTCAAGATCTCTAAACCATACCTGATTTTGGTTGTCTGATTCTTGGTTGTCTGATTATCTGATTGTCGATTGTCGATTGTCTGATTGATACCTGGGCTTCACTGGCTTTCAATGGTATACTCCAGTGGGGATACCCTCACTTGTTCCTTCTCTATGTCCTTGGTATTATACCAGTAAGCATAGAGTGGGGGTAGTATAGAAGGCACCACATTTATATATCTATATACACATATGCATATGTATTATAGATTATTCCCAACATATCAAAGACTTCTGTATGGTACTTCTGGTTGTTCCGGAGTTTCTGGTGTTTCTGGTGTTTCTGGTGTTTCTTGTTTGGAATTGTTGTATACACTCCCATAATCTGGAATAGTTATCACGTTAAGTTTCAACAAGCGTCTTAACTTTGGTACTTCAGT
>NLAW01001834.1:24003-54346 GCA_002370915.1 Metschnikowia lochheadii | reverse complement strand
ATACATACCATGATAAACTATAGGACGTAAGGAAGACGTCCATTATAAGACTAACAGTTGGTCGTTCCTGTTAAGTTCTTACAAAATCATATAAAATCCGTGATAGTTTAGTGGCTAGAATTACCGCTTGTCGCGTGGTAGACCGGGGTTCAATTCCCCGTCGCGGAGCTTTCTTTATATATTTCTTTTTTCTTTGCATTCGTTATTTTTTTTTTTTGATCAGCTGTCAGAAGCACAACACGTACATTCTTTCTATAATCTACATAGGTTAGATAGAGGTGGCATACAATCATTAGTCGGAACTCTGCTTCATGAGCTTCTTTCCGCGGCTAAAAAACTTCTTCCCGAGACTTGATGCCTTCTCAAAGTTGCCAGAATCCAATTTATCCCGGACTTGACTGACCTTGCTTCGGATAGAAGTGTGTCTTCTAATATCGCTATGTTGGGCATTTTGGTAAGCGTGCGTGGCCAACTTGCCGATTTGCATATGAGATGAGCTTTCTGTAGACTTCAACACGTCATTGAGCCACGAGGATAAGCCAGTATCATACATTTCTTCGTCGTGCCGCGCCTTCTTTAACATCTTGATTCTGTCAATAGGCTGAGAAATGCTCATGATAGATTTCCAGTTGAACACAGGATACTTCTTGATTTCGGCCTTAGTAGCAGCGTAACTCGCTGAGCGAGACTCTGAAGGTTTGGATTCCACTAGTGCACTGTTGGATTCTTCTTCATCTTCCTGAATTCCTACCTTGATCATCGACGAATGTGGCGACTGCTCGTGGAACTTGCCTCTTTCGTACTGGTGTTCTCGGAGCACCGAGGGGACCGAGCTGTTGCCGGGCGAAGGGCATGTTAGAAGAGTCTGGGGGCTATTAAATGCAGAAACGCAATCCGGTTGCTCCTCCTCATCACTTTGGTCTTCGTTAATTTTATGCAAATTGGCTTCGATAGTTTCCGGCACCGAAATGAAACTGGAGTTGGTGACGGATTCAGCATAATTGGAATCCTGACCCATACCGGTGAACTTCTTGTACGCGGCATCGTTTTTGCTGTATATGCTCATGTTGAACTGGGATTCGTTATCATTGTCGTTGACAAATTGGTCCCTGAACTTATTTGTGTTGGGTTTCCAGGCACCCATATTAAATGTAGCATTCGAGATGGTTGAAGCGCGACGGGAAACATCCGAATCTTCTGGCTTTAAATTCTTTTTAGGTGGTTGGGGAAGACTATGGTCGGCAGTGTCCTTGGCGGTATCTTGGGCACTTTCAGCACTTTCAGCTGCACTTTCGACAGTTTCTTCGGCAACATCTTCGATGGTATTCTCTGGGAATTCCTCGGACTCTGCAATTATTTCCTCTTGAGGCTTTTCAATTGTAGAACTGGTACTGATACCTTTGTCGTGAGAAAAGTCTTCCCGCACGGCTGTCGGCGGAGCCTTCTTTATGGATGGTTGGCGAACATTTGACACAAATGTTTCATGCTTTGATTTGAGGCACTCATCAGTAAGGCCCTTAATAGGTAAAGGCTCTATCTCTTCATCGGTCAGAAAACGGTGCTCAAAATCCGGCAAGGATATGTCGTGGATGGAGTCAAGAGTAGGTAAGTGGTTGCCCGTGAAGGTGTCATTGTTGAGCGAGTCATCGAGACCGAACAGGTCATCACCACCTTCATAACCGTAGCCCGACAGATTTTCCATTTTCAGTAAGCTGTTGATCAAAGAATCCAAAGCTTCTGTATCGACTTTATGCTTGGGCTGTGTGGTAGTTCTCTCGGTGACGTTTGAGATCTCATCCCGAGCCGTTTCCAAAACATCCTGGGACCCAGATTCAACTTCAAGATTGCTGCTATGGCCACTATTGTAGCCCCAATCATCGTTATCATCCAGCATCGCGTGTTCCGGTTCTTGGGCGCCTCCATTGTAAGGGGTATCATTATGCAGGTATCTATCTTTTTGCAGGATTTCATCTTCCAGACTGGAGTCATCATCATTCGTGTTCATTTTGTCAATAGACAAAACTAAAGTTTCCGGAGCAGAAGGCTCCGGCTTAGCCACCTCGGGAACCTTTGCTGCCTCCGGAGAGGGCTGATTCTGAGCTGGATCCTGGGTATCCATTACCCTGTCCTTGAAAGACCCTAAGTTCAATGAAGTAGGTTCTCTTTGGATCGAGTCTGCATCGGATAAGTAGCTGCGGTCAGACTGGTCCTGATCAGGCGAAGATGCAGAAAATCTGTGCTCTGATTGATAAGTTGGCGTAGGAGGTAAAAGATCACCGCTAATCGAGCTGTGGGAGATGTTCTTCAAAGGAGAAAGAGGACGTCTTGGAATTTCACGCACATGGTCAGCCTGAGGTTCAGTTCCTTGAGACACCCCTCTAGCCGATGCAGAGGAGCTTTTCGCCAGCGAAGGAGAATTGCTTTTGAGCGAGAAAGTATGGCTTTTGTCAACAGCTTGCGTGTTTGCGTGCGCTGTAGGGTTAGCCTGAATCAGCTCAGATTGAGCCGCGAACATGTCGGTGTAATGGTGATCTGGTTCTTTATCGAAAGACGAGTCCAGTTCATCATCCTCGTCATCATTTCCAGACTTGAGTTTATCGATTGTTAGCACCAACGTGGACGAGCTGGGCGGAACTGGATCCTGTTCGGGATGTGAAGAATGATCCGGCTGAGAATGGGGGCTCAGGGAGCTAATGGGAGAACCGTTTTGTTGGGGCAAGTCATCGTAGTCACCGTACTCATCGCCCCAATCACCATACGAAGGCACATCTGCCTTTACCCACCGCGTGGACTTTTGTCTAGCGAACTGGTCTGCCATTTGTGTGGAAAAAAAATGGTGTACTGGTAGCACTGTGCTGACTCGAAAGTGAAGATGCGTGATACAGGCGCGCTTCGCCTACCGTGTACGTACGAGCTTGAAACGTGCGAAAAGGCCGACACGCACAATAGACGGTCACGGTGTGCAGTCCATAGCACTACTACCGGTGAATTTATTGTGGAGGGGGCTATGCTAGAGGTGTATTCAGGAGAAGCTTTAAGATCTTGGTATTGAGATTAGTAGTATATTTTTTGTAATGAGAATGTAGTATCAAGAATTTAGTATTAAGAATTTAGTATTAAGAATTTAGTATTGAGATCAGTCTTGAACACTCAGTATTGAGACATCGAATCAGTATCAGATCAGATCACTACCAGATCAGGCTAGTGTCAAATGAGTACCAGATCAGGCTAATATCATATGAGTACCCGATCAGTATCAAATGAGTACCCGACCAGTTTTAGTGTTTAGAATCTAAAACCAAAAGCAATTATTGACTATTCAGTGTAATAGTTACTACCTGTTTCAATGTACGTCTTGCTGTTTAATGTGCTGAAATATAGCCATAAATCCGAAATATTTTTAAAGTACGAATCAGCCTTCATCAAATCATAAAGGCTAAGTTCATGTCTTGAGGGTGAGAGGCACTCAACTGCGGTTTCTGTGAATACTTGCGGGCAAGTGCGTTTCTCATGTTGTTCAAAAGAGACAAGTACGACTGGTTTCTGTTTTCCGTCAACACGGTGATGAAAGCCCAGCTCATGGCTCCTGTGCTCTTGCCTGCCTCCGTAGCATCTGCTGACGTTTGATCGTCCTTACAACCAGAAATGGAAATCACATCTGCTGCAGACATCTTCAGCTGGATGATTTGGTTGCGGTTACCGCTATTGCGGTTGGTAACCTTCTTAAAAATCCCACTCACGGCTGACATGGCTCCAGAAATATCACCAGTTTCGTAATTCATCAATGCCTGCAATGCTCCTGTACCTGCATCCTTCCACAAGTTTGGCTCCTTCACCACACCCTTAGTGGAGTACACGAAGGGCAAGTCCAACGCCGTTCCCGAGTGACAACAGTCGTACAATGCGGTCAATTTGCATCCAGGAGGCAAACTCTTGACCATGATGTCATGCATGACGTCATCGATGATTGGACCTTGAGTCTCGAAATCCAATGGGTAAATACAAGAGTCGAAGCCTTCCTCCTCATCACCATCCTGATCCGGTACCAAGCCTCCGTGACTGGAAATGTGGAAAAAGTAACTGTCGTTTGGGTGTGCATCTTTGACAAGCCACTGCATGGCTCTGAGGATGTTATCTTTGGTGGGAAGACGAGCGTTTTCCCTTTGGTCATCTGTTAAGATCACCATGTCGTCGTAAGAGTAGCCATAGTATTGGTTCAAGAACTTGCTCATGTTCTTCACATCATTGACACATCCACGCAATTCGTTTTTGGTACCGTAGTAGTTGATACCCACCATCAAAGCCTTCTTGCGGCCCGAACAATTGGAGTACTGGAAAGTCATATTAGAGTTCTGGCCAAAGCTCTGTGGAGCAGCCGGGGGAGGTGCCATGGAATTCGGGCGATTGGTGTAATGTCCCGAAGAGTCGTACGACGAGTTTGGAGCCGCTTGGGGCTGGCTGTGTTGCTGATGTTTTTGGTGAGCAGCATTCTGACGTCTCTGGTTCTCAAGCTGCTGGCGCTGAAACTCCGGAGAGTTTAAGTTTCCACCATATGGTTGCCATTGCTGAGGGGGTGGTGTACCGTAGTAATTGCCTGGTGGTGGTCCTGGCGGTGGGCCTTGCTGGTACCCCTGATACCCCTGGTTATAACCTTGGGGGCCCTGGTTATAGCCCTGGTAGCCTTGGTTATAGTTTTGATTATATCCTTGATTGTAGTTTTGATTGTAGCCGGGCGCTTGGCCTCCGTAGCTATGGCCACCGCTTCCTGGGAACATTGCTATGAGAAGAGGGTGTGAACGGTGAGGGAAGGTGCACTATAGAAAAAGACAAGTAGGTCGTAGCGAGGCTGCGCGGCCCACCTGGCACGAGCCAAGGAACAATGTGCTCTCAGCCGCAGCACCTTGCAGCCATTAGAATAACAAACCAATTGTTTTCTGTCCATTGTTTTGAAGAAGTAATCGAATCAGCAATTGAGTCAATAACGAAGAATTACCAACACCAGAAGTTTAGATAGAGAAATGGAAGTAGTAGACATAGTGTATGAACAGGTCAATAGTGAACAGGTCAATAGTGAACAGGTTGATAGTGAATAAATTGATAGTTTGTGTGGAAGATATGGAGAGAGCAAATATATTGGAGGGGGCGTATGTGGCGTAAATAGTGTATAGTATGAATTGTGCTTAGACGATAATGTATTCGCGTAGATTGTGGTTAGCATATAGAGTCTGTAGAGAGTCTAGAGCAATTAGTAAATCGCATAGATGTAGAGATACTGAGAGAAGTGTGTGAGTGTGTGTGTGGGGTAGAAGGGTCAGTGCTCTGGTTTCACCAGGTAATTGAATGGTCAGACCCCAGTAGTTTAGTCATCAAGACAAGAGTTTTGAAGAAAGGTCTGGATTTCTAGTTCCAGTTCTTGAGGGTTTGCTCATAGTTCATGATTATCATTATTCAGTGGCACCTACAACTTGGCATTCTCCACCGTATTCTGAGCAACCACAATGTCTGGATACACAGTGGCCACCGGGTTACCCAACTGCCAGAACCCTCCGTCCACAACCTGTACGGTACCCGTGACATAAGAGGCAGCAGGCGAGAACAAGAAGACAGTGGCCTCGGCAATATCGCGAGTAGTGCCCCATCTGGCCAATGGCACCTTCTTTCCTACATCGCTATCATCACTCATCAACCGGGACATGCCTTCAGTACCCTCAATTCCTCCTGGAGCAATACAGTTACTTCTGATTCCCAATGGACCCAATTCCACCGCCAAAGCATTGGAGAGAGCATCCACTCCTGCCTTGGCTGCACCCACGTGCAGCTGGAACGGAACACCATAGTAGTGCAAAGTGGCCGAGACGAAAAGAATGGCGCCCTTACTTTTCTTTAATTCCTCAAATGTGGCCTTCACAGTGTTGAAAGATCCCAACAAATCAATGGACACCACCGATTTGAAGGCATTCGACGATAAGTGGTTGAAGTCAGATAAAAAATTGCCTGCAGCACCAGCAATAACAAAGTCAATCCGACCTAATTGTTGCACGGTGGTTTCCACAGCCTTTGCTATAGATTGAACGTCTCTGACATCCACATTACCAAGCCCCAAAACCTTGGCTCCGTCTCTCAAGCCCTGGATTTCTTTGGCGGCCTTCTCTGTTTTCTGGACATTCCGCCCGAGGATCACGGCATCTGCCCCAAGAAGAACCATGGCTTCTGTTTGCACTCTGCAGATAGTGCCTGCGCCACCAGTGACAAAAATCACCTTTCCTTTGAAGATATCAGGTTTCCAGCTGCTGTCCTGGACGAACGATCTGTCTAAACTGGCCATGATGGTAGAAGTTGCTGTGAAAGGTATTGATGTAAAAGGAAGTTAGATTGGAAATGTTTCGGTCCGGAAAGAATTTGTTGTTCGGTTGAAACGAAGAATAAATCGATGGTGCTCTGGATGAAAAAGATGTCTCCGCTAGTACTCACTATTAATGGCTCACTATTTATGGTGTTGGGCTTGCATGTGGAATCTGCTGTTGCAGACCTTCTACTCGCACCTTATATGCGGGGTCAGACCGAGGCTCGCGTCGCATGGTGAGGCTCCGACTACAAAATAGCCACCCATATATATAAAAAAAAACCATTAAGAAATTATTTCAGTAGATTCACATAATAGAAATATTCTTGGAAACTACTTCTGACTGTTTTGAAGTTGTTTACTGTTCGTCATATACTGATTAGTGGTATGTTTACATGCTGGACCAAGTCTATGAGGCTGTGCTCTGGGGACTTCGCGACTGATCACTGAGGACAACTAATAATCTACATTAAAGACAATAAAGATAGTAGAGACAATAAAGACAGTGAAGACAGTGAAGACAATAAATATACAAGAGGCAATCAAAATTTAATGATTCAGTAAAGATACAGAGATATAGTAAAACTTTCTCTCTCCAAACTTGTCAATGGGCTTCCTTGTAGTGATAACACCGACTTCTATCATAGCTCAACGGCTTTATGAATAGATTGAGGGTATGGACGTATCGCAAATGTCTGTGGGGTTGACAAGTGTATCACTTTCAATCTTGGGCTTGAAACATATTCGGAATCTATGCAATTATGGGGTGGTGTGGTCCCTCATCAAAATCCAGCTGCCTTCGCATTCCAAGACCTGTGAACTAAGTGGACCGGTGAAACTGAGTATCCACTGGCTAGAGGACTCCCAATTCCCGCAACAATGCACAGTTGGGCATAGGGTATTCCATGGCCTCCTGTAACCTCTTCTTGTCGGTGTAGAACCAGCCTTGTGCGTCCTCCATCATCTCATTCTTTCTTATTTGTTCCCTGCTGCACCGGCTCCGTTTGTCTTGCACGAAGATGCTTTCCACTTTCGCATCGAAGTTTCTGAGCACACGTGGACTCTTGTCATTTACAAAGTCTGGTTTTACAAAGAAGGGGATTTTGTGCTTGGGCGTGGTTCTCTCCAAGCTGAACTTGGGGCTCGATGAGAACGAATACTCAGGTGCCGACTCTCCAGAGAAGAGTGACGAGATGAGCATGGCAATTAGAATGAGAAGAATGGGCGCAAGCTGCCGGAGAGTCTCCCACAAATCGGGCTCTCTTTGTCGTTGTTGATTCTGAGTTCTTCTTTGCCGCTGTCTCTGCTGCTGGGCAAACACGTTGCCAAAAGGATCAAAGCCTTGTGCGTCACCGAAACTCTGAAACGTGAACCCGTTTCCGTTACCGAAAGTGTAAGTGGTTCCCGGGCGAGCGGCTCCATTGAAGAACATATTGAAGATATCGTTTTCGAAACCAGCCCCGTCGAACCCCCTGGCGCCACCACTGAAGGCAGTCGTAGGGTCTGCACTGGCGTAGCCAGCACCTCTGGAATCGGGATCAGATCCCGTTTGGTCGTAGATGCGTTTTTTGGAAGGATCACTGAGAACTCCCCATGCCTTGTTCAAGTACTTGAACGCCTCGCTGGCTCGCGGATGGGAGTTTTTATCTGGATGGAGCTTGATAGCTAGCTTCCGGTATGACTTCTTGATCACGGCATCAGATGCGGTTTTCTCCACCTCAAGAATCTCGTAGAACTGCGATGGTTTACACGCCAATACTCGGAGAACTACCTTCTCCTGGTCGCTGGAATATGTAGGCATGAGTGCAGTTATGGAGAAAGACGTGAGATATCAACCTGAATTGTCGCGGAGTATCGGCCCATGCAGGATCCACTAACTATCGACTCCCCCAGCTGAGTGAGGAACAAATTTTACCCAGATTTTTTCACATTTCGGTATTACGAAGATCCGTACGAAAAAATAAAAAAAACCAACAAAATAAAAGAAAAACACAACAACACATAAACCAAAATAAACCCCGGAAAAATACATATAATCAAGAATCAACATCCTAGATAAAACAAGATCAAAAAAACCAAATTCAATTCAATTCAATTCAATTAAAAAAAAAGGAGAATATATTGAAATATTCTGCTATTTACGATGCCTAGTAAATTATTGTATATTCAAATATTGCTGTATTTAATAGGAGGGGTGTTTCCTTGTTGCTACTCCAATAGCTGGGATTACTATGATCGAAGGTCAGGTTTAGTAATAAGATGTCCGAGCATTCTTACATGTAAGCGACCAATTCTTGCTCAGGGGATCAGGTCACGAGTTGCCAGCTGCGCACAGAAAAACCAAAGCTTAAACTAATTTTAGCAATACCCCTTGCATCCCCACAAAAATCTACTTCTAGATAACGAAATGGTATTCATCTTCCCCGAGACACAGCCGAGTTCATGATCTCAATGGGCTGAGCAAAGAAAATATACCTCAAATTTACTTTGCATCCTGCAGAAAGGGCCCTCTCGAGTTGAGCTCGCATCAACTTTTCTTACCATGCGTTGCGTTTGCTGCAGGCAAACTTTTACGCTATATTTTTGGCAAATATAACAATAGCTGAATTGTTCGGAGAACATTGAATTGTATCATTTTCAATCGAAACCCCTCTAGGATCGAAAGACTCTCGAGGGAAAAGATTGACTCAGATCTCTATTGTTATCTGAAACCTATTGTCTTCTAAGGGGGAGGCAGTGCTTATCCTAATCCACTTGACAGGCTGCAGCTCTCGACGCGCGCTTGGAAAACGGGCTAAGAAAGGTGACGAAAAAGAAATCTCGCTTCTCGTTGGTGGGGCTTTCCTATATTTAAGTAGCTGCGGGCCCACCTATGCGTAAGAAGCAGTAAAAACCTTTTGGGACTCTTCTTTGCTAACACTATAACACGAATCCCATGTTGTTAAAATCATATGCCTTCATCGCCTCGTCGGTGTTGACGCTTGCATCTGCAGCTCTGACTCCCCGGCGCCAGCAAAACAAAGCGTTGAAGTTAAACTTTGATGTTTTAAGAGGTGACTCCACACAAGATGCCGGGAGAAATAAACAAGCTAAAATTGTCAAGAGAGCTGATGGCGAAGAGTCCTTGGAACTCTCTAATATGCGCTCCTACTATCAAGTGGACTTATCCATTGGCTCCAAAGGTGACAAGTGCCTGGTCTTAATTGACACTGGCTCTTCCGACTTGTGGGTGATGGGCTCCGATATAAAGTGCTCGGCACTGAGTCTTTCGAGCTCGAGTGCTGCCCAAGGTTCTCACCGCCGTTTAATATCCCAGGAGGACTTGGTGGCCCTTGAAAACCTCCAAGAAGATGGCTCTCAAAATAAAAAGAGAGAAAGAACTGCCGTCAAGGCAGACTTTGCTTCTGATGTCGCCTCTCTTCTCCCTCACTTTGCCACGGATTACAAATCTCAATTAGCTGGTCTTTATGCAACACAAGCCGCAGCCACTGCTCCTGCAAGTGTATGCACAGCTTTGGGTTCCTTTAACACGGCAGGTTCCGATACGTTCAATCTCAACAGCTCTGCCCCTAGCTTTGCCATTTCTTATGCTGATGGCACCTATGCAAACGGTGTTTGGGGCCAAGATAGCATTGACTTTAGAGATTTCAATGTGTCTGACGTGAGTCTTGCTGTTGTCAACGACACCAGCTCTAACTTCGGTGTTTTAGGTATTGGTCTCGAGGGTTTGGAGACGACATTTGCCTCAAGTCGTAGTGCTTCCCGGGCCTACACCTACGAAAACCTTCCTGCCCGCATGAAGAGTTCAGGTGCAATCAATAAAGTATTGTACTCTTTATACCTTGCGGATGACACCGCTGACAAGGGATCTATTCTTTTTGGAGCTGTTGACCACGCCAAGTACTCCGGCCAATTGCAAACCGTTCCATTGGTTAACATTTACCCTGACAACTTCAGGAACCCTATCCGTTTGGACATCTCCCTTAACTCTCTCACTTTGCAGAGCAGCAGTCAGAATATTTCTGTTAGCACTTCTCCAATTGCTGCCCTCTTAGATTCGGGAACTACGCTTACGTATCTCCCGAATGCCATTTTGAGGTCATTGGCTGATTCATTGGACGCCAGTTACTCGAGCTCCGTTGGATTCTACAGAGTTAATTGCGCTTACAACACAAACTCTGCATACGTCGTCTTCAACTTTTCGGGCGCTGAAATCAGAGTTCCTTTGAGCGACTTGATTGTGACTTACGGTTCCCTGCAGTGCTTCTTGGGTGTCTTGGAACAAAGCTCTGATTCATCCACTAGTTACCCATACGCCATTTTGGGAGACAATTTCATCAGAAGTGCATACCTTGTCTACAACTTAGAAGACCATGAAATTTCCTTGGCACAAGCCAAGTACACCTCAGATGAGGACATTGAAGTTGTGTCTAGCTCTGTTCCTCGAGCTTCAAGAGCAAGTGGCTACTCTTCTACCAGTCTTGCCACCGCTGCTGACGGCCTGTCCCTGACGGAGTTAAGTCTGTCAGGACTCAAGAAGTCATCAGGAGAACACAGTATTCCGTTCCCCAAGGCTTTGGTGCTGCTTGCGGTCGGGATAGGCGCAATGATTGCCGTCATTTAAATGGGGAAGAAAATTACCCATCTCACGAATTGCATTTAACGAAAAATTTATGCACATGCACATCAGGTGACCAGTGCTCCAAACTAGGGTTAGACCTAGTCGGTAAAATTATTAGAGTTTATTTATCATTAAATCTTACATTCACTAAAAATAGTACATGATTTGCATACTGCAGATCCACTATTGTATGACGTGATTTGCATAGTGTAGATTCTCCATAGCTTTATCTATAGTAAAGGGTGCGCGTGGTTAGGCGCAGAATAAACGTCGGCCAAACCCCGGACGTCGGCACCGAACTTCTGCAGAGAATCACTTAGCTAGCGCAAGTCCTATTTCTATACACTCCCAACCTTCAAAAGAAAACTCACTCAAGTGTTTATTTGGAATATTACTGGAACCTTTTTTTGGCCACTTGATTTAGATTTTCGCAAACAGTGGGATAATCTTAACTCGGGATTACGAGCACGGGGTCACATGACCGACGTGTGTCGACTAAAAAGGCACCTCATCTGAACACACTATGATCCCCCCTAAATCGAAGGGGTTCACCTTGATACTACCATTTAATTAAAATACAGTCAAGTTGAAGATCAATATCCTGGATCAAAAAGAAAAAAAGAAGAAAGGAAAAAAAAAATACTTAAAAAGAATTTAGACAAACAGGGGGACCGTATCATATATTGCGGTATGTGCGTTAACTGAAGTCTGAGACCAGTGACGTCATCGTGGAGGCTGAAACGAGCCTTTCCACCGTCTAAGCTTAAAAACGGTTTTAAAAATACGATTGTATCGGGTTTCATTGCCCCCGTGATAACCTAACCCCTCTACACCATCCCTTCAAGTAACATGCACCCGGAGAAACACTATTCAGGACTGCACGGGAGTTGTATATCGGAACAATGAACGCATGTCAACCGTTGAGTTGACCTTATCACCACACATTCGCAGGCCGCGGCATTCGCCGCTACGGCTTCAGCTACAGATAAAAAACCGGAAATGCACAGGCTGCAGTACACTACAAAACAAAGGCCCCTCCCTGCCTCCGCCCCATTTTTTTGATCTCTATTGATTAATATTATATTATTCAACATAATACGGCAATAATAACAATATCTTCTTTAATTTGTCAGCCATATCATGCATGGACATAGTCGTATAATGCACGTATTTGGGCTTAGGAAATTTTTCTTGCCTCAATTACCCCAATACTGTACCTCAGCATGATCGTGTTTTCAAAGCCCCATCGGCTTACGATGCCACTTCACGCTCTATTTTTAGACATTCTGCAGGTGGAAAGAGGGAAACACACGGGAAATAAAAAAAAACGGAAGAGACTAGTTTTTTAAGGCCCTAGAAATTTACCTACTTATCCTAATTTTTTTCATAATTTTATCCCTGGTGGCGCCGAAGTACACGTCCTCTAATTTAGACTCTCGTAGGTAATCGTTACTTTTTTTTTCCTGTGCGTGGTGCGAACCATTGTTTTCAACACACTTGGAGACTTACTCTGTCTTCTTCTACCAACCCCCAAACTTCCTCTTGTCCTACACGAAAAGTTTTAGTGACTCTATAAAACAGGGCCTCATTTCTCTTTTACGGCTCATTTCTTCTTTTGACTGGTGAAACACTGCCCGACCCCATTTTGATCCACACTACTTGTCGTTTTGACATCCGTCACCTTGTTTGCGTCCAAAAAACCCCGCTTGGATACCATGGATGTAACTAGCTTGTTAGCAATTCTTGAAGATCCAAGTCACTTTGCTGAAAAATCATCCCTAATACGGCAAGACTTACTTCTGCTAATAAAATCTCAGCAGAAGGAAATAGACGAACTGACTGCTGCCCGTGATGCAGTGATCGAGGCCAACAAGGCCTTCAAGCTGGCCTTATCTGAAATAGGTACTGTGGTGATATCCGTGGCCATGGGTGATTTGTCCAAAAAAGTCGAGATACATTCTGTTGAACTGGACCCGGAGATCTTGAAGGTCAAGATCACTATCAATACTATGATGGACCAACTTCAAACTTTTGCCAACGAAGTCACAAAAGTCGCCACCGAAGTCGCCAACGGTGAGCTAGGAGGCCAGGCAAAAAACGAAGGCTCCGTCGGAATTTGGCGTTCTTTAACCGATAATGTCAATATCATGGCCTTGAATCTTACGAACCAGGTCAGAGAGATTGCGGACGTCACTCGTGCGGTGGCGCAGGGTGATTTGTCCCGAAAAATTAATGTTCATGCCCAAGGTGAGATCTTACAGTTGCAGATGACCATCAATACCATGGTGGACCAACTTCGAACGTTTGCATTCGAGGTTTCTAAAGTAGCTCGTGATGTGGGTGTTTTAGGTATTTTAGGTGGTCAAGCTTTTATCGAAAATGTTGAGGGTATTTGGAAAGAGTTGACGGATAATGTGAACGCTATGGCTCTCAATTTAACTACTCAGGTGAGAAATATTGCAAACGTTACTACTGCCGTCGCCCAAGGTGACTTGTCGAAAAAAGTCACTGCTGACTGTAAAGGTGAAATCTTGGACTTGAAACTCACAATCAATCAGATGGTGGATCGATTACAGACTTTTGCTTTGGAGGTTACCACACTTTCGAGAGAGGTGGGAACTTACGGTATTCTAGGAGGCCAAGCTAATGTGCGAGATGTCGAGGGTGCTTGGAAAGCAGTGACCGAGAATGTCAACCTAATGGCCACTAATTTGACGAATCAAGTCAGATCTATTGCCACGGTCACAACTGCTGTCGCTCACGGTGACTTGTCTCAGAAAATTGACGTACATGCCCAAGGTGAAATCTTGCAGTTAAAGAATACCATCAATAAAATGGTGGACTCTTTACAGCTTTTCGCCTCCGAGGTCTCCAAGGTGGCTCGTGATGTCGGTATTAATGGTAAATTGGGTATTCAAGCCCAAGTTTCGGATGTCGATGGTCTTTGGAAAGAAATCACGTCGAATGTGAATACTATGGCTTCTAACTTGACGTCTCAGGTGAGAGCTTTTGCTCAAATTACTGCTGCTGCAACAGATGGTGATTTCACACGGTTCATTACTGTGGAAGCATCTGGAGAAATGGACGCTTTGAAAACCAAAATTAATCAGATGGTGTTCAACTTGAGAGAGTCGATTCAAAGAAATACCGCAGCAAGAGAGGCAGCAGAGTTGGCTAACAGTGCCAAGTCGGAGTTCTTGGCCAACATGTCGCACGAAATTAGAACCCCACTTAATGGTATCATTGGAATGACACAGCTTTCCCTTGATACGGAGTTGACACAATATCAGCGTGAGATGTTGAGCATCGTCCACAATTTGGCTAATTCTTTGCTTACCATCATTGACGATATTCTTGATATCTCCAAGATTGAAGCCAACAGGATGACAGTGGAACAAATTGATTTCTCGCTAAGAGGCAATGTTTTCGGTGCTTTGAAGACTCTTGCTGTAAAGGCTATAGAGAAGAACTTGGATCTCATTTACCAGTGTGACTCTTCGTTTTCTGATAACTTGATTGGTGACTCTTTCAGACTTCGTCAAGTTATCCTTAACTTGGCTGGTAATGCCATCAAATTCACCAAGAAAGGAAAAGTCAGTGTTAGTGTCAAAAAATCAGATATCATTCCCGATGATGAGGACAAGCTTCTTCTTGAATTCTGCGTGAGTGACACTGGAATTGGTATTGAAAAAGACAAATTGGGCTTGATTTTCGATACCTTCTGTCAAGCAGATGGGTCGACTACCAGAAAGTTCGGAGGTACCGGTTTGGGATTGTCCATTTCAAAGCAGCTCATTCATTTGATGGGTGGTGAGATTTGGGTGACATCAAACTATGGTCATGGCTCGAATTTCTCCTTCACAATCTCCGTTGCTCGCTCAAACATCCAATACACTGCAAATTGTGAGCAGTTACTACCATTCAGAAACCATCAAGTCTTATTTGTTTCAACGGAGCACTCACAGGCAGAGCTAGACGACTTGAGGAAAGGTGTCCTCGAGCTTGGTCTCGAGCTTGTCATTGTTCGTCACACTCAGGAAGCTAATTTGTCCGAACCGATCAACTACGATATTATTATGATCGATTCCATTCAAACAGCTCATGAGTTAAGAATGCTCTCTGAGGTCAAGTATATTCCTTTAGTGTTGTTACACCACTCTATACCCGAGTTGAACATGCGGGTGTGCATTGACTTGGGTATTTCTTCTTATGGAAACACTCCTTGCACAATCTCAGATTTAGCCAGTGCCATCATTCCTGCACTAGAGTCCAGGTCGATTGCCCAGAACACTGACGACTCGGTCTCTTACCAGATCTTGCTCGCGGAAGATAACTTGGTCAACCAGAAGTTGGCAGTCAGGATTCTAGAGAAACAAGGACACCAGGTTCTGGTGGTTGAGAATGGATTGGAGGCTTTCGAAGCTATTCAGAAGAGCAAGTTCGACGTGGTCTTGATGGATGTGCAAATGCCCGTTATGGGTGGATTCGAAGCTACAGAGAAAATCCGTCAATGGGAGAAGAAATCTAATCCTATCGACTCCCTTAGCTTCCGAACCCCTATTATTGCATTAACGGCCCATGCCATGTTGGGAGACAGAGAGAAGTCTCTCTCTAAAGGTATGGACGACTACATCTCAAAGCCTTTGAAGCCGAAATTGTTGATGCAGACAATTGTCAAGTGCATCCACAATACCAGACAATTGAAAGAATTGTCTAAGCAAAACAACAGCAATCGCACTTCTGACTTTGCAAGGAACTTGAAGAAGAACACTTACTCGGAAAACACGCCTACAATCAATGGAGCACTATCGCCTTCCAGATCAATGACATTGAATACATCTACCAAAATCGAGGAGATCCACAATTCTTCCAGCAGTCCGTCTCCCATAGAGAAACACAAGCTTCTCACAAGGAATTCGGAAGAGTTTGTCACGAAAGGAAGGCCTGGTGCGCTCTCTGCCGAAAACAGGTCCTACACTGAAAGCTCTCTTTTTACGTCAAGCAAGGACTAAGCTCGACTTACTGTCATTACCTAATTAGCATGAAATCAAGCACTATTCGAATGACGCATTTTTTATGTAACCTCACCAAACCGTCTCGTCCCATTTCTTCATCTCCAATGCTTGTTGATAAACATCTTTCTGCGCTTTTTTCCGCATGTAAAAGATGGGACAATCGTTATTGGAGCATAACACCTCTTGATGTAGAGATCCTTGACATCTCTGACACTCTGTCCACAATCTCGAAAACTTGTTTTCTAAGTAGTTCATCTGCGCCAAGGCGTTACCGTACAATTCAGGGGCTTTCGATATGCAGTTCTCACAGATTGCTCCATTGTTGCCTTGTTTTAATGGCGACCTGCAGTTTTTGCAGAGCTCTGCTTTCTTAGCAAATTGCATAAGACCTCCACTCTTTGGAGCTGTCATCTTGACAGTTCTAGTATGAGAACCTGAAAGCAATTCTTTAGCTTTCTTCTCTCCGAGGATGGGAACGAAGATTCTCATCAATGGCTTGGACAACTGATTGTCCAAATAATAGTTGACATCAATAGGCAAAGAATTTTCCAAAACATATAATGGATCCTCGGATTTCTCGTAGTTTTTGGAACTGGATGCATTGACAATGACGTATGCAACACGATCTCCGAGATTGGGAGCGGATCCGGGATCTCTTTTCTTCATTCTCTTAGCCAACTCGACGTGGGCTTGTTTTCCGTCGTACTCGTGTTTGGAGTATGCCTTCGTGATAACTAGCTGGGACAAGTCGATTCTGTTTTGCAAAAGGTCGGCGATTGTCTGCTTCACGAACCGTTCTGCTTTGCCCACATTTCTTTCTTCCAAAATATACTCCAACACCCGGGTGATCACCGTTTGAACCATTCGGCAGTTATCTCTTCTGACGGTCTCAATACCCTTAGTATCCATTTTATCAAACTTCTCTGGCCTTGTCCAGTATAAACCAGCATAACGCTTCTTGTTGATAAGCAAATATGGGAAATATACCTTTTCGAACTCGAGCTTGATTGGGTTTTTGAATTTTGTGGAAACATAGTCAGCGGCCTCTTCACCTAGCTTCATACAAGTCTCGAGATCCTGGAACCCGAACTTCACCATCACTGAATCAGTATCACCGTAAATAACTTGGGCGTCATAGTCGTAGCCATTCTTGGTGTTGTACTTCTCTTGCACCACATTGGTTGTTTTTTCAATCATCTCTCTTCCGAATGCAGTGACAGACGAAGAAATCGCCAAACATGGCAACTTTCCGATTGTTGCACCGGTGAATCCATACACAGAGTTTGCCGAGATCTTCAACGCAAGTTGTCTTCCGTCGAGCACTGCCCTTTTGAACGGATCAGTTTCCTTCTTTAAATCTGCCTTGGCTTTCTTTCTGGCAGTCAACAACTCATTCAAAATCGTTGGCAAGATACCCTTCCTTTTCGTTTCCTTGACAAAATAATCTCCGTTAGGGGTGAGCGTATAGTCATCTTCAGATAAGTTGAACGCCTGAATCGATGCTTTATTTAGCAAGGTTGTGTAACACAAGTTGTGAGCCATCATAATGGATGGATACAAGGAACTGAAATCCAAAGTGGCGATGGGTACGTCATAGTAGCCTCTCACAGGTTCAATGACTGTGGCACCTTCGTACTCCTCGTTGCTTCCCTCTGATTTCATATTGGGCACAACAATGTCTTCTTCAAGACATTTCCGGAAAAGCTGAGAGATGACCTTAATCTGCTGTCCTCTTGCCAAAAGGTACGAGAACGGGACACCGGTCACTCTGGCCATTTCAGAATAGTTCACCAAACACATCAATTTCTCTAACAACCGCAAGGGCAAATAAGCATCTTTCAAACAATAAACGGCCAACCGTCTTCTCGTCTCGGCTGTTCCATTCTGGAGTTCTGTGATGATAGAGTGTTGCACGTCTTCTTTTTGTTCACCCAAGAAATGTGCAGACACAGAGTTCAAAGTGTAAGATCTCAACTTGTACTCTCTCTGAATGAACTGGAGGAGATCCAATTGCATCCTTCCATCGATATTGACAACTTTATTTTCTCTTGTACCGTAAGCACGCGAGGAAAACACAGCATCTTTTGCTTCCTGCTTGATATTTTTCATCCTTCCGAAAAATGGAAATTTGGGTAATCGAAGTGCCTTCGCTCGATCTAAAAGATACGGAAGATCGAAGTTGGCCGAGTTATAACCAATGACCACATCAGCGTCACACTTAACCACAAAATCCCTCCATGCCATAAGCATATCAGCTTCCTCCTCGTGCGAGAAGATCTCCGAACCAATGATGGAAGCACAGCTTTTAACAGTGAACACATTTCTCACAAAGGGTCGCAGTTCACCGTGTCTCAGCACAACATTTGCAATTTGAATGACTGGATCAGTCAGTGCCTCTGGAAATATACCCTTCCGTCCCGCACACTCAATGTCAAAAGACAAAATACGTAACGGAGCCATCTTCAACCACTCCCCCTCGGATGGATGAGAGATCATATCTCTATAATCAATGGAGCACTCGATTTGGCATGTTGATAGCCCAACGTTCTTATCCACCAATTTGTACTTCCCCTTGGGAAGCGTCACCCACGACATACCGGTGACCTTGCAGTCGATCAAGAGCCTAAGCAAGTAGTTGATATTGTCAAAAGTGGGAGCCTGTCCGGGAGAGAAAAAGTTCTCAAAGCGAACATCACCTCTTTCGAAAGCAGTTCTAAGCTTGGATATGTCTCTCGCGTTATTGACCACCACCTTGAAGAAAGGCGTCTTGGTGTTGTTGCTGAAGCCCCAGATAGACTCTTTCAAGGCAATACTGACATCGTTGATGCCATAAAACGCAGTCTTCAAATAATTCGTGAATGGCGCCAAGTGCTGGGCTTCAATGAAGCCTCGAGGTACTGGGAAGTAGAAGTAGTGTAAGAAACCTGTCACATTACAGAGCACGGAATAGCCTTCGCTGGTGATACCAAAGAAACGAGCATACGACGAGTCACCCTCAGTTGCCTCCTCAGCATCTAATTGTTGGAACGTGATGTCGTTCTGGGTAAAAGTTTCAGGGAGTGGAGGCCGGTCCCACTTCTGCGATTCCTCATGGATCCCTTCTGCCCTTTTACTCATCTTTAAAAGTTCTTGCTCAAAAATCAGCGGGTCCTCCGAAGCATTTGGCTTGACTTTCTTGAGTGCCTGTTGCTGGGAAGCTGAGAGCTGGGAGGCCGGAATTTGAGAGGCCAGAGTCTGGGAGGCCTTCTCCACAGGATCTGATACTTCAAAAGATTGCGTTCGAGAAGAGAGTTCTTGGGATGTGGGTGGTAAGCCATGGGCGCCCGTCTCGGGAGCGTCTTCTCGGACTCTTTTGGTAGACTCCGACATGTGTTTGTGTGTAATTCGAGTGTGTCTAGTAAAAGAGAAAACCACTTAAATTTGAGATAAATAGCATTACGCGTATCCACGCGAAGACGCACACTCATAGTAACGCGCGATGCTAATTTACCAAAGCTAGAAAATTACCCTTGAAGGTGACCGTAAATGACTACTCATATTGGGTATTGAACCAGAAATTAAATTGAATATACAACTGGAATTTATACATGACATTAATCTTCGCCCCCTACGCCTAAAAAGAGTCAACATTGGGGTGGCCCTTCGAGTAGGCCTTATTTAGAAATTATAGTGGTGAGCCTCAACGATTTCTTATTCCCCCTTAACGCGTTGAATATTGTAGATCGATTTGAGGGGAATGACGGTGAATTATACTATAGGAAAAAGGAGAGCCTTTGAAAATATGCAAAAACCTATTAATGGAATAGAATTACTCTAGACACGGTGTTTTTCTTAATTTTTTTATTCATTTTTTTATTCATTTTTTTTTATTCATTTTTTTTTATTCATTTTTTTTTATTCATTTTTTTTTTATTCATTTTTTTTTATTCTTTCCACTATATGCCTAGATTTGTGGAACTCAAATTTGTTTCCAGTGCTGCAACTCTTGTGCCAACCTTTCTCTCGCTATGTTCCCCAATTCTCTGTTCTCCTCGTGCGTAGTAGAGTGGATCAACTCAGTGATGCGCACAAGTTTGCTGGAGCGGAAGCGCAAGAGCTCGTAGATGGCCTCGATTTTTGGAGTGTTCTCGGGGCTAGGAGAAAACTTTTGATCCATACCAATGCGGTGATCTAGTTCCCTCTCATCAAAGACATTGTCTGTAGCATCGTTAAATAGATCGTCCATAACAAAGTCGGTCATGAGATCGGAGTTTTCCGTGCGATCCAAATTGGTGGGGCCCACGTTGAATCCCGACACGTCCTCTGATTTGACAGGCTCTTCAAAAATCGACGACACGTGGTCCTCGACATTTGAGCTGAACTCTATGGGGCCCTCGACCTTGGAGAGCTCCATTTTGGATCCAATCTTCAACCGCTCGCAACACAACTGAAGCTCTTCATGTTCCACTAGGCTTGTCGACACAGTCATGAACATCTGGAAGTCAAGTATAGCTTTTGTCTCATCATCGAGTCCATACTTGCGATGTTTGTACCACCTATTCTCTTCCCGTAAAATGGCGTTGTAAAGTTCATTGTCTGGTAATACCATCCAGCACTTGTAGATTGTAACCCATGACTTGAGCATTTGTGGTACGTTGCTGGTAGAATCGTGATGCTTCACGAGTTGCACCACTTCATCTCGGATCCGCTTTGACATGGCAACTTCACCTGATAATTGCGTGTTCAGAGAAGAGTTAAATTCAGAGTACTCTAAATCCACAATGCCTCTCAACATCTCCAAAAGTCGAGCAGCTTTTCCACCTGTCTGTGCCGCCAGAAAAACCTTAAGTCGCTTCATTATATCTGGACCAACAATATTGAGAATCATATTGGAAACGTAGTTTGGACCATTTGAGTCTGAGCTCGACTCTGATGCATTAATACCCTCTATAATTTTGATGAGAATCAGAATCATGAGCTCACTGTTTGGCTGTCTCACACCAATCTGGGTTGATATCCATTCCATCACTCCCAACGAGCACGGAACAAGAAAATTCTGGGAGAGGTAATCAATGCCGTTATTAAGACTATTATCGCTCAATGAATTCACCACTCGTGACATAATAGCCTGCTTGAAAATGATGAAAATGAACTTGTATATCTGTTTCACGTTCACTGACTTGATGAGATCATCAGATAAACCGTCATTGTTGACGTCGAATAGAGCGTTGGCCCAATTATTGGATAACGTCTCGAAATTGGAGGCGATGGTATTCTCTTCTTCAGTGGCATTCTTCAAAGTAAATGCAAATGTATCACACAGTCTGTAGAAGAACTTGTTTATGAAATCCATCGTGTAAGAGTTCTTGACGTTGAAGTTGCTAAAGTCAACATTGAAGAATTTGGAGATACAAATGATACTTGATAAGATCACGCCAAATGATGCATATGTTTCCAGGAAGTTGCCATCGTCTTCATCAACATTGAACTGTTCTTTATCGATGTAAGCGACCAACTGATCGAGAAGAAACCAAGGACCCTTTGCGTCACTGAAAAAGAGGTAATTTGCCACAGGTAGACTGTTCAGAAGGGCTAACAGAATCCGACCGAGTTTTTCGTCGTTTTTCTCTCTGATGAGCTGCTGTACAAGTTTGGCAATCAACGTAGTTAACTTCCTTTGTTGAATTTCCAGGTAGCAGAAGTTGGAATGCGGAAGTTTGCAAAGAAACTCAATGAATTTGCTTTCTCTCAAAGAAGTGAACTCGGTGTTCAAATTCATGAGCTTCGAGTTGAACTCTGAAGAAAGGTTCACGACTCGATCGAGCGTCTCTGTTTCTTGCTCAAATGTATGAAGAGTGTATGTTGACTTGTCAATAGCAAAAGCGTTGGTGAACTGCTCGTATGTGATGAGGTTCTTGTAAGCACAGCTCTTAAGAAACTCTTTCCTCAAATCATAAGGGTTCTTTGCACCACCCACGGTCATTTTCATTAGACTTGGGTGGTCATATTCAAGCACCACTTTGATAAACCTTTCTGCCACTTCTTCCGAAAGAGGGGCAACTGATATGTTGCGTAATTGGAGTGTTAGGCGACTGACAATGTAGTTTTTCCAGTTGAACTTCACATATGCTTTAATGTCAGCAGCAAGAGCAAAGAGCATACCGTCAAAAAAAGCACGAGTGATATCTAGGATCACTGACTCCTTTTCATTTGCTCTAAGCCCAAAAAATGACATGAATCTCTGCAATAGTCCAGTATCAAACCTCCAGGCCAGAAATTGCGAGTTGAGCCACATGACTTTCTTGAGACGAGTGTAGTTAGTGAACTTTTTCGATGTCAAGCTGTAAGCCTGAGCTTTGGGTGCTTTTTGTTGAGAGAGTAACTGAGCAGCATTTTCGATTTCGGGATAATGCTGGAGTCGGTCGCCCGGCTTGACCACCGGATTGACTCTGCTTAAAAAGTAAGAGCAGATTGATGTATCGCTTAAGCTATTGGAGGCCTTCATGATTGCCATAAAAAGCTCTTTGAAGGAGTGGCCTGTAAAACGAGTCGAATCCGCCTCAATCATGGCTCCCCACATGAACACGACCTGGTACCAGAGGTTTTTCAATTCCACGGAAATGTCCGGTTGTGCCTCGTACACTTTGGACGAGAGACTAAGCGTATATGTGGATAGACTCTTGATAAAATCCAGAACCAAATCCGGCCGAAGTTCCGCCATGTAACGCCCTTTGAGGCGTAAGACGTACTTTCTCTGGTTACCATAGCTCAATTTCTCTAGTAGCGAGAAAAACTTGGTCAACTTCAAGCCAGATGACGAGAAGTGTTCGAGAGCATATTCCAATTGTAGCTGCTCAGCCCGCCTGGCTCGAACCAAGGGAAGATGGTGTAGGGTCTGAAGGTCTAGTAGGTTTTCCAAGAGATCATTATCGGAAATGGACTCGCTCTCGCAGAGCTGGGCCAATAAGGAGGCAAAAACCTTTCTGTTTGTATTTTTGAGCACCGAATTTTTGACGAGCCGTTTCAACGAGGCGTTTGGCTCCAAGGTCATGGCGCTTGGCGTTCCTAGTGGGTGATTCTTAGCGCAAGCGTTGATCGCGGTTCCGGAGTTATATAGAGGCTCACGCAGTCCGACTATTCAGAACAATGCGCTGGAGAACTCAAGGTACAAATAACTGAGTTAATATTTAGTTTACGATATCACAGTACCTTTAAATCCAAGAAAACTTGATTTGACGAACAAAAAAGTACGTCTTGAAGTACTATTTATTATGCATGCGTTGGAATTTAGGTGTACCTTTATCTTCGTAGTGAGGCCCTCTCTAGCTGAGTACTGACTTAGTTGTACTTGAGGCTGAAAATGATTTAAAGCTCAGTGGAGAAATCCAGAAGCTCCATTCCGGTGATGAAAATATGTCTAACTCAGCTTTGCATTCAATTGCCACTCGGGAATTCCAATATTCTTCAACTGTTCCTCAACAACCTTGTCGGTCTTAGCATCCTTGGAAGCCTGCTGCCATGCAGGGATTCCGCCATTAGCATTCTTTTCCAGCTTCTCCTTCTTCTCCTCTGCATCCTTATGGGCCATTTGCCAGTCGGGTATACCACCGGACTTGTAGCCGATTTCAGGCATGAACACACCCTTGGATGCGACTTGCTCAAACTCTTTAGGTTCAGTCTGTTCCACAGGCTTCTCCAGCTTCTTTGGTTCGGCTGGTTTGGCCGATGCTGTCTTTGCTTTGGAAGTATCGCCCGACTTGACTTTTTTGAGAATGTCTGAAGCAGATGGAATCGACGATACGGGAACCACTTTGCGATCCAGCGCACCATTGGATGTGGATCTTGCTTTGATCAAATTCTTCAACGACTGCAACTCCTCTGAAATGTCCGTGAGCTCATCCTGCAAGTTCTCCTTGGTCAACTTCATATTCTTCTGGATACTGTTCTGCAAGTTATCCACCTCCAACTTCATCAAGCGCAAGTCATCGTCGAACTTGATCTTGTCCTTGTTGTATTTCGATAAGAAATCGTTGACGTTATCAATGACTACATCGATTTCCTTGAGCTTGGCCTCGTTGGCTTCCTTAATCTCTTTCTGCTCTAGGTCCATTTGCTCTAGAATCTTATCTACCTTAGCAAACTCTTCCTCAATCATCTTCTTGTCATCATCAACACGTGTCTGTCCAGGAGGCACTATAGTGGGCAATAAGTACTTGGTCACCACTTGGTACAAGCCGTACGTCACACCAGCTGTGGCCGTGGCCATGATGAAGTAGTCCTTCCACGTGCGCTCTGGCACTTGTGGTGCAACACTATAGTAGTCCAATGGCGCCAAGTTTTGCTGGTTACCTGCACCGGTGGCACCTCTGTAAGTGGTAGCAGTGGAGGCGGAAGTGGATGATGTTTGGCGGGATTCGCCTGCCCTTCTAACGGCCTCTTCGATCTCTTGCTCGTTCAAACCCTTCGACTGCAAGAACTCAATTTTCTTGGTCATGGGTGACGAGTCCACATTTCTGTCCTGGAGAAAGCTCACGGCACTTTGTATGAGTTCCTCGTTCATTGGTGGTGCTTGACTTTGAATCGGGTTCCCCAGGTTGGTTGAGTGAGTGGAGATAGTGCACGCGCACCCGCACATCTCCAGGCCTCGGTAGACTCCCCACCTCCCATTGCAGACCCCACCAGACTCCACCAGAAATCAAGTGACACCCAAATATTTATACACAAATTTTTTTGTGTTTGCGTTTTCTTCTGTTTTAGATATGCTTGAATTAGTGAAAAGATATTTGTGAAATTAAGAAAAAGTAATTTATTGGACTAGCTGATGTAATTCATGGTTTGGGGCATATTTCGTTATCACACTAAATATTGACTAAATATTGAGCACTCACTGTAGATTCTTGGCTTCTACTACCCATAATCCATATACAATTATTAACTCATGGACAATACTAAATAGTAATAGCAATTAATAGAAGACAAGCAGTAATACTAAATTTTAGAATAATACAGAACCATGAATTTTGTCTATGTTTATGTTTTCAACTATTTACACTATAGGTGCTTTAAGAGCTCTTCGTATAGGCACCAGCTGATGCCCGCACTGAGGGCCTTCCTACCCAACCTCAACGATAAGCCACTGAACAAGTTCATAAATCCTCCTGGCTCCAGTAAAAGCGTCTTTGTGGCTGCCAAGATGGAGCTGGATCCGGCCTGTGTGGACAACTGCAAGCGAGTCTTTATGGCGTCGAATGGTGCAGTCACTGTAGTGGATACACACGCGGCACAGATGGCCGAAAGCGAGTTGTTGATACCCGAAGTCACGGCTTCATCGTAATGACTGCCACGTAAAACCGATGGGAACACCTCGTTCTTGAACCCTTCGTAGAACAATACGTATATTCCGGCATACGGGCAGTCTCGGGCTAGCGTGGCCAGGGTGCCCTTGAAAAAATTCCGATACGACCCTGGTTGATTCGGGCTGCTGGCATATATACCCTCGAAGCCCTCGTACATGGAGTTGTAGTTGTACATGTTGGACTCAAACCGCGTTTTGATCACGGTGATTGGCATGGTGATCACCCCCACAATTGCTCTGACCACGAACCCAGTAGCCAAGTTCTCTGCATGCGAGAGCTTGGGTAAGAGACTCAGTTTCCTGGAGTTCTCATTCTGGCTCCGTGGCTTCAATGTCTCCAAATACAGCCGTGTTTGGGAAAGTATAGTGAAGTATAAACCAGCACCCACGGACGTTCTCAACGTGGATGGGATCACGCCTCGCCATAAATCCTTGATATTGGCCAATTTGCGGAGCTCCTTGCCAATAGATGTACGGTACCCCACCACCTCTTTCTGTTGCTGTTGTAAACGGGTCTTTAATAAGTCTAGGGGTTGTAGAGTAAAAGCAGAAAGAAGGCCGGCCGTGCCGCCTGCTATTAGGTGTGCCGTGGTGGACGGCTTTTTTATCGGCTCGGGCTGTTTTGCTGGCAGAATGGCATTATTCATTTGATAGTTGTAGGAAAAGATAGGCGATTGTCGGGAAAAATGGAGTAGTTAAGTATATTTTGCGGGAACTATGTCTCAGATTTTGGCCTGTGGAAATGGCCCAACCGTCGTTACGTAAAGTTGCGTCGGTGCGTCTTCAGACAAGCGCCTGTATACAGGCTGGTCTGACGCAGTGCCCCAATTGGACCAAGTTTTAACTGTAAGATATCCACTCACATGCTGGTTCTTGGTTGGACTTGTTAATAATTGGTTTTATCAAAAAAAGTCATCTAGTAAAGCCACATTTCTTCATCCTCTCACGTAAAATTGGTCTCCAACGTTTTTCATCGTCGCGGCACTTGCCGTTAATAGTAGATCTGACGGGCATCTTTTAACGGTCCAGACAGCACTTCACTGTCCACATTCTTCAGCTTAAACAGTCCTGGTATTCAAGCATTCTTCCACATGCTATCTATAAGAGCCCTAGCAGAGGCCGGAATCACCAACTCCGGATCGATGGATTGAAGCTCGCCCAAGCCTTCGTACTCGAGGCCAGCGTAATTATCTTTTATCAAAGACAAACTCGCGAGCGCAAGCGACGAGTGGAACGGATCCGGAAATGCCTCTTTTTCTTTCCCAAAGCCTCCTATGAGTTTATGTTGAGTAGAGTTCAAGAGGTACTCTACAGCCTTCTCGCCATTGATCACTGCAACAGCATCTTCTCGTAAGAGCTTTAACAGAGCCACTACCCACCACGAGTAGCACGTATCGGCGAATTTGTTATCACGTCCATTGAAGCCTCCAATGTCGTCTATATCATGATACTCATAGTCTTCTTTGTAAAGAGCTGAAGGGTAGTCCACCTGTCTATGGACCAACCAACTGACTGATTCATCGATCCAGGAGGAAATCTTTTCCAAATCGAAATCGAGCAATTTGAGCGTGGCAATGCCGCAGAATGTGAGTCCAGAGTGTGATTCAGTTTGGGAATACGATGCAAGACCACCAAGCGTATTCGTTTTATCAATCACAAAATTTTCCAATGCAGACACATTTATATCGTGAATCCTCTTTTCCGCCGGAAGCTTATCATACCCCAACATTTTACGGATACATGCTGCAATGTAGCAGAGCCTCAAATCAGACTCTCCAATCAACCCACCATTAGGGCCTAAAACCGACAGAAAAGAGCCAGCGTTTTCGCCCGAAGTAAATTGACATAGACTCACAAACTTCATGATTTTGTGACGATCTATTACCGCCGAGTAGTCCTCACCGAGGATAGCCAAATTGGCCAATGCAAAGAAGGTGGCCGAGAGACTGGGCAAATCAAACTCATTTTTGCTCTCGTCAAGTGCAAACGTCTGGCTGGTTCGGAAGGCCTGGATGCTGGGATCAGGAGTGGCGATCAAGTGGTTGTAGATAAACTGTATATGCTGAGGAGTCTCTGGAGTGGGCAGGAGCTGGCTAAGTAGCGAGAGCCCATTTAAGCAAAAGTATATGATGGAAAGTTTATTAGCATCTTCCGTTTGTGCTCGCAGAGGAAGCGAATTTAGACACAACTGGAAATATTTAGCGTGCTTGGGGATAAGAAGAGACATGGAGAGGAAGGTGGCCAGGATTAGAATATAATGGTAGGTGTGCGCCCCATGCGTGTGCATTGCCTGTACATAAGACATGGCTTCAATCATCTTGGTCCATCAATTCTTGTAGGATTCTAGTCATATCCAATTCATACACCTTTGTTTCATGTAATTCAGATTGTGCTACAAGAGAAACAAAAACAGGCAGATGGGGTTTCTTTTTTAGGGTAGCTGTCGAGCATCTCACAGGCTCAGTACCGATTTGAGTCTTCCATTTTTCCTCAAGAGCATCAAGATTGACATCAACCTTCTGCCACGAAACAAACCAATCAATCAAATAACTTTCAGCGGATGTTTCACATGGTTGTGATTTTGAGCACGTATCAGTTTCTGAAACCAAAGAATCCCAAGAAACCCAGAACCGACTCAAATCAGTGTTCAAGCCACAACCGAGGAACTTCGTAAATGCCTCTTTAAGAGTCCAGAGCTGGTTAAATAAATCATATTTTTCGTGGATATTAGCTTGGTCCAATAGAAGACGTTCATGGTCACTGAAAATGGGTGCAAATGACGAAACATAATCCGAGCCCGATATGGCATCTTGGTTCTCATGCGAAAGATCAATTCCCACTGGCGATTTCGCTCCAAATTGTACAACTATACAGATCAAGTCATCGGAAGAGGACGAGTTGAACTGGATATCCAGATTGGCAAAGTGAGGTTTGCCGTGCTCATTAAAAGTAAGGTTCGGGGGTTTCAAAGGCTCGAACCCCGAACCATTGCAGTTTAAAACCATTGCATAGTTGAGCACGATTCGCTGGAAAAGTTGTTGCACTAAGGCCTTGTTTCGCAGGTGTTTCTTGTTGAGCACACCAAGCTGCTCTTTTGGCGTGAGCTGACGCATAAGTTGCTCGAACATAAACTCATCCTGTAGGAGGTCCTGTAGGCTGCTATTCTGGGTCGAGCAAATGAAGACCATATGCAGTGGGCGAGCTACATTAGTCCCAAAGTCGAGGAACCTCATGTTACAGGAAACATGAGAAATAACGAGCGCGGGCTGCTACAGTAGCGCACTTCCTTAAGGTAAGTGGCCTGCATTACAGATGGCGGAGATTTGAGAATTATCGCTCGATCGGATCGCGCTTCCCTTTTGGGAACATACCCCATCTTCCTATAAAGGTGGGGGGCTCGCCGTTTCTCACCCACCCTCCTTTTTCTCCCTCAATTTCGCTATGTCCATCCCTTTGCAAACAGAAGTCACTTTGCCTAATGGCAACAAATACACCCAACCAACGGGTTTGTTCATAAACAATGAGTTTGTGAAGTCCAAGGCTGGCAAAACCATTGAGTCAATTAACCCTGCTACTGGTGAGGTCAATTGCTCCGTCTACGCCGCCGAGGAAGAAGATGTCGACGTTGCTGTGGCTGCTGCTAGAAATGCGTTCAAGTCTTGGAGAAAAACCACTGGTGTTGAGAGAGGAGATCTCTTGTTCAAGTTGGTGGAAATCATGAAGGACGAGTTGCAGATCCTTTCCGATATTGAGGCCTGGGACTCGGGCAAACCAAGAGACTCCAATGCTTTTGGTGATGTTGCTGAATGTATCAATGTCTTTAAGTACTACGCCGGCTGGGCTGACAAAGTGCAGGGAAAACTTATTTTCCAAGACCCCAAGAAGTTGGCCTACACTGTCCATGAGCCATATGGAGTTTGTGGTCAGATCATTCCTTGGAACTACCCCATGCTTATGGCTGCATGGAAGATTGCCCCAGCATTGGCTGCCGGTAACGTCATTGTGCTTAAGTCATCGGAGGTCACTCCATTGTCCATCTTGTACTTCGCCACGCTTTTCAAGAAGGCCGGTTTCCCTCCAGGTGTGGTGAACTTCATCTCCGGTTACGGTGCCAGTGCTGGTAAGGCTTTGGCCTCTCACTTGGATGTCGACAAGATTGCTTTCACTGGATCCACTGCGACTGGTCGTTTGGTCCAGAAGATGGCCACTGCTAACTTGAAAGCTGTGTCCTTGGAGTGTGGAGGAAAATCTCCTCTTTTGGTGAGAGCCGATGCTGACATTGACCAGGCCGTCAAGTGGGCTGCCATCGGTATCATGACCAACATGGGACAGATCTGCACGTCCACCTCGAGAATCTATGTGCACGAGTCCATCTACGAGCAATTCTTGGAGCAGTTTGCCAAGCACGTCACCGAAGAGTACAAGCAAGGTGACATGTTCACGGATGGTGTTGTTGTTGGACCTCAAGTGTCCAAGCTGCACCATGAGAAGATCATGGGATACATTGACATCGGAAAGAAGGAGGGTGCACGTGTGATCTTGGGAGGTGAAGCAAATACTGAAGGTAACTTGGGTAAGGGCTACTTTATCAAGCCCACAGTGTTTGCAGATGTCAAGCCAGACTTCAGAATCGTCAAGGAGGAGATTTTTGGCCCTGTTGTCGCAGTTGGAAAATTCTCTACTGACAGCGAGGCTCTTGAATATGCCAACGGTACCGAGTACGGATTGGGAGCCGCTATTTTCACCAAGGACATCACTGTTGCACACAGCATGGCGTCAGACGTTCAGTCAGGTCAAGTGTGGATCAACTCGTCCAATGATTCGGACGTGCACATTCCATTTGGTGGTGTGAAAATGTCCGGTGTGGGCAGAGAATTGGGAGAGTACGGCTTGGAGATGTACACCGAGGCCAAGGCCGTGCACATTAACTTGGGAGTTCGTTTGTAACCCCATTATTTAAAAATAAAAATCCCTAGAAAGAAGCTCTATTAAACACAAAAGTTCTACAAATCACATCTACAAAAAAAAAG
>NLAW01001834.1:0-23995 GCA_002370915.1 Metschnikowia lochheadii | reverse complement strand
AAAAAAAAAAAAAAAAAAAAAAAAAAAAAAAAAAAAAACAATCTAATTGAATAGCTCCCGACTCTTATTCTTTCCATGCGTGAATGCAGCAGAGATTATCAACTCTGCATATACACCCGTGCACCAATTTAACCCTCACCACGGCCAAGTATATTCATTTAAAGTTGGATTGTTCGCCACAAGCACCTTGTCGAGCGCCAGCATTTGACGGCAGATTTCTCATCCAAAACAACGTTGTCACCCTCTAATTTTGTTTATTTGTCGGTGCACAGCCGCTCATTTTCGCGATTGAACCTCCACTTTCTAAGCTGCTCCAAATCGCTAAACCCACATAAGAGGCTAAATGGAGAATTTCTTCCAGTCGTCCCCGGAGATGACTCTCAAAGAACTGTTCTTGCTTTGCCTCTACAACCATTTGAAGGAAAATGGTTGCTCTGCTAGTGCCCAGGCTCTACTTCGAGAAGCACACTTGTATGGGAAGGAGACTGGCCCCTCGGAGTCGTTATCTGAATGGTGGGAACTGTTTAGTTTGATGAGGAATTCCACCCAGATTTCCCTGGACCAGAATGCTCATTTGCTGAACAGATATGGTATGGCTGGTGGGAATGTTGGTGCCAATGATCAGGGCACTTTTAAAGTTCCTATCAACTACAGGGACCAGTATTCTGCACCTTCAGGGGTAGTGCACAATAATATGCCGAAGGAAGCACACGGCCAGGCACCCAAGTGGAAATTGGATCGGCAGCTTCTGCCGCTTTTGGTTCCTGGTCATGCACCTTTAGTGGTTCCCAAGGACTCTGGCCCTACAGATAGGCGCAAATCTATGACAAATGCAGATATGAATGGGAATCCGAGCCGGGGCCGAAATAATGGCAAGGAACCCTCTGCTGAACATGGATTGCCGCAAACGCAACTGTTGTCGGGGGAAGCACCTCACGGGCTTAATAGCAGGCAAATGCAACCCCCTTTGAACTTGGCTGGAGGCAACATTAATGAGTTTTCTCAACACCAGCAACAGTTACAGCAACAGAAGTTCAATCAGCAAAAGCATAATCTACAAAACCTTCAGCAGATGCAGCAGATACAGCAGAGACAACAACAGCAGCAACAGCAACAGCAACAGCAACAGCAACAACAGCAGCAACAGCAACAGCAGCAACAACAACAACAGCAGCAACAACAACAGCAGCAACAACAGCAGCAACAACAGCAACAACAACAGCAACAACAGCAGCAACAACAGCAGCAGCAGCAGCAGCCTCGGTTACGACAACAAGAGATGCAGCGGAACAACTTCGATCCTCAGCAAGCACAGCATCCCCAGCAAATGCCTTTCCAATATGCAATGAATGGGCCTAATATGGGGACGGCAATGAAGCCAGAAAAGAACGTTCCAGTGCAGATGATGGAGAACAAAAAACAAGGGGTCAATGCCCGAGAAAAACCCAAGCCACACGGCGCAATGATGAGCGAAGTGTCGAATGTCAATGGAGGAGTGATGGGTTTTGCACCAGAGGAGTTATCACTTACAAACGGCATAATGGACACGAATATCAATATGAGCGACTTGGACTTTGAAAGCATGCCCCGAGAACGAGCGCTCAATGCAGAGGAGGGGAGTCAAAATCATGCCGGCATGATGGCATCCGACTCTTATGGAGGGGTGATGATGGACTCAGGGATACTTGATGGATCCCGGGGCTTCAGTGGGAATAATTATACGAATGGAAACAATGTCATGAACCTTGGTTTTGATGCGGAAGGCAGTGATATGTTTCTCGAGACTCCCTTGACTTTGAAGTTCTGACCCTACTGAGCTTGCGAACTTTTGACATTGGACATTGGACATTGGACATTGGACTACGTGAAGGGCGTGAGCCTACGCTGCGAACACCAGTATAACATGTGGTCTCAAGAGGCCCCATAGTACTTGTTTTCTGCAGAACACACGGTCTCTGTAGATCAGTGAAGACCAGTGGTTAAGTGTACATCAGAGGAGGTAATTGAGATCAGAGCATGTTAATTAATGCCAAAGTAGCTTAACTGTAAACCAAAGAAAACCAAAAAAAAAATAATAATAATTATAGAAAAAAAAAGGTATTTGGATCGGAAACCCGTCTCTCCGCGAACAATGCCCTCTGTGAATTCAAAGGGAAAAAGAAAAAGTATTCAAAAAAAAAAGTTCATGTAAAAAAAAATGGTTCATGTAAAAAAGAAGTTTAAGTGAAAAAAGATTCATGTAGAAAAAAGTGATTGGCCCAGAAAAAAGCAAAAAAAAACAAAAAACAAAAAGCAATCCATGTTTGGTTTCCCTGCTAACTAATCGCGCTTCAGTTTTCCCCATTATGTCCTCCCATGTGCGATAGGCAGTTTATGCGGAGTGCGACACTATTTTTGTTCACTCTCCGCTAAAGAAACATAGTCGAGGTGTATATAACGCAGCCAGTTTTCCGAGTTGTCCAACCCCATATCCAAGAAGCAGCAGCAGTAGCCGTGGCCCTCCATTCTGCCACCCCAATGTGCCCCTTGTCCTTATGATGTCCTCGCTTAATAACCTACTATCTGGCTACCATAATGCCGAATCGGACTGGGGCATAGAGGAGCCTCCCCTACTGCGCAATCGCTTTGATTCCGTCAGCACCAGTGACTACTCCCAGCCGCCAAGAGTACGTGATAACTATGCGTACAAATCTCCCACCCTCGTCAACCGCTCGGGGTCTTTCAGCCATGTGTCTTCGCATGATGGCTACTCCTATGTATCTGCCAGGAATAAGAGCAGTGTGTGGCCTGAAATGCAGCCGTCCACGGAGAACTTTAGCAAGTTCATCCGCAAATACCTTGCGTTTAAGACCAACTCGTTGCAATTCATTGAAAAGTTCAAGTACAACTTGATCATCTCCAACCTCTTGGATGACTCTTTAGTGCAGTCCAAGAATGAGCAGGCTCTTGGCAATCTTCTTCAAATGAAGCTGGTGGAGGAGAATCTTCGGATGGACCCTATCCGACTCAAGAAACCTTCATGTTATCCTGGTGTCTCCGACAAGTCTTACCTTCAGGTTACTGAGAAGAGGTACCACCTACATATGCCGCGGTTTGGGAGTCCGGGGAGCCTCCTTCACATTCTTTTCTTGATTATATTTTTGCTCAAGCAGAGCATGAAAATAAGCTCTAATCTCTCTCGCTCTTCCAAAGTGGAGATCTTCAAGAGACTCTTGCTCTACTCCACCAAATACGTCAAGTTCAAACGGGTCAACTACTTGATCGAGTCCTTTAGAAGTCTACGCAACCTCAACGAGTTCATGATCTCAAACTGCAGAATGAACAAGGTGATCATTTCTAGCTTCATTTCTTTGAGAGAGAATGACCTCTTCCACTCAATCAGCAAGAAGCCTCTGTGTGTTTCTCCAGATGCGGCAAGAACTCACTTGAACATGTTGCTCGATGGAATGCTAGTCAATATCAAGGCTTCGATCCGGGACTGTCTAGTTCATACAAACGGGAATTTACTAGAGAAGTACTGCGAGATCAATAACATACCGTTGGGTTTAGTCTCGGACAACCTCGACGTGACCCAACCAGACAAGCTCGAAGAGCAGAATGCTTCCATGCCGCTTTCAACAAAATACCTCACAGAAAAGTTGAATGTTTTTAATAACCTACGAAGGTTCTTCATCTGCCAGTTGCTCACCATTCACGATGGACACTCGTTCAACTACATTCTCTTGAAGATAGGTCACAACTTCAACATTGATTTTGCCACCAGCAGAAACTATTCATCAATGACATCCATATTGAGATCACTCAATTCCATTTTTGAGACCCATATCACTATGCTCAACCAATTTCTTTCCTTGAACGAAAAATTCCATTCTTTGCATAATCCAGAACAGCTCATCGACTACACAAACGATAACATTCTATCACAACCAGCACCCCATTTCCCCAATGGTGCCAGTCTGGCACTACAAACCGATTTATTTCCTTCCAAACGAGACATCAATTTGGACAACTTGATTGATAAGTTACAAAACCTCACCACCAATCTTAAGTACTACAAAACATACTTTGGGCAAACCCTTGGTGCCGAATCCATTCGTCCTGGCAATACCTCTGACCCCATCAATTCCCCATCGACTGGCCCTGATGACTATGAAGAGAAACTAGCCATTTTCACGCTGTTCTCCAATGAATTGAAGTCCTCGATGGACCTCTATTCATCATGCTTGACTGACTACAAGGCAGAAGGAAATCGAAACCGCTTTTCGGGTGACACAGTATCTTCCCAAACGCACTCCAAGCCCACAAGTGGCACCACCGATCAGTTTGGCTTGAAGAGCTTTCATACAACGACGTGTGCCTATAAAAAGAAGAATCAATCAGACGAAGAGCTCAAAAAGAAAAACCTTTCCGAAGAAGAGCTTAAAAAAATTGCCGATAAACGCAAACGGTTCTCCTCCGGCTTGCTGGGTCTCTTGACGGTGCTAGAGGACTCCAAAGGTGGAGATGAGGCCGAGCACGATGCCTCGCTCCATGAAAGCTACAACCTGGCAGCTCTTGAGGCACTCACCAAGCGAGTAAATTTTAGAAGCTCAAACAGATTCTCCATGAATTCTGTGAACTCGAATTTATCCGGCCTCACGGACTTGATCGCTTCCACCCAGTTCACCACCGACGAAGAAGATGTCTACAAAGGTGACCGAATGAACCCTCCTCCCATGAACCAGGAGGACTTGCGGAGAAAACTCGAGGAGAGTTTTAACAAGATCTACAATTTAGAAACAGAAAACGAGAAACTCTTGCTATCGTCCAATAAGCAGAGTGTGGGTGCTGAAGAACACCTTCAAGAGGCATTAGACGAAAACGAACCATCAGGTCAAAACGGCCATGAACCACTAGACGAAAACGGTCACGAGATCACCTCCTTGGCTGCTAGAGATGGCGCATTCTTGGGCAGCTTGGAGAAGACTCTCAGTACGAACGCGGACCTCATTATTTAATTATTTAATCACATTATGCATATCCTATACCTATATCCTATACCTATATCTTGAGCGTCTATAAATCGCCACCCACGTTATTTCACGGGCGTCACAGTACCTGAAAAATCACCCTCTCCCTCATGATACATTGCTTCAAGAGACGTAGGTATTGGAGCATCTCCACCTTCTTCGTCCTCTCCCAAAAGGAGAAAGGCCACGTCCTTCTTTTTCGTTGTTGCATCCTCCTTTTTCTTGGTTGGAAAGCTGGACTTGCCCTCCATGACCACCTGCTGCACTTGCTCTTTTTGCTTGGCCCGGTCTCTCATTCTCTCTTCAATGGTGCCCTTCGTCAAGAGTCGGTACACTGTCACTTGCTTAGTCTGGCCCAATCTGTGGGCTCTGTCCATGGCTTGCGAGTCAATGGTAGGGTTCCAGTCCGAGTCGTAGAAGATCACGGTATCTGCCGAGGTCAAATTGATACCTAATCCACCAGCTCTTGTGGATAACAAAAAGACAAAGATCTCGGGCTTGGTTTGCCAGTCGTGCACCAAATCTCTTCTGTCCTCCAACTTGGAAGATCCATCCAACCGAATGTAGCTGTGTTGCTTGAAAGTAAGGAACTCCTCCATCAAATCCATCATCTTGGTCATTTGGAAGTACACCAAGACTCTGTGGTCATTCTTCTTGAGATCCTCCAACAACTTATCAAGTTTGGCAAGTTTGCCTGACTCGGTGACAAACCGGTTCATTGAAGGCATTCTTATGTTCGAGTAATCAAACAAATTGTTCACTGGACTAGGTAACATGTTGGACTTTGGATACAATGTAATCGGCACCTTTCTCTTCAATAAGTCGGCCTCCTTGCTCAAAGGAAGAGGCAAGAAGCTCGATTTGATGGATTCGTCAAAGAGTGCTGCCTCCAAGTTTCTTGTAAATGTGTGGTCACTGCAACGCACATTGATTGGTGGTGCCACCGCTGGCAGTAGAGCTGCAGGGGGTAGCACGTTCATGTACATGTCTGCGTAGACATTGGCCTGTATGGAATGCAAGTTATTGAGGACCGAAGAATTTTGCGTTTGGCAGAAGTTGTTGTTTGACTCTCGTATGAGGAATTCTTGGCCCACTGCACTGAAGCTCCCATCGTCGTAAACGAATTTGATCCGATTCAGCTTATCGTAGTTGATGGAGGTATATTTCTTGAGATCAATGGCTCTGTCGAGGATCGATTGATGCGATATCTTCTTCAAATCGCCTTTAGATACATCAGTAAACTTGAGCCAGCCAAAGTTGTCCAACCTGTCATCCTCAACATTTTCCGGGTTATAAATGCTGAACATTTCATAAATTTTCCGTTTTGACCCAACATCATTATTCTTGCTTGGGACAAGCACGTCTTGGTAGATTTGTTTGGGCAAATCATATGATATCTTGTTTTTCAAAGAATATGCTAATTCAAGATCTGTCTCTCGTAAAAATGACCCGGTCTCTGCAAATTCTCCCACCGCAAAACTGGAGTACACATCTGCTCTCTCGAATAAGTCGGGGTGGTTGCAGACTTTTCTGAATTGCATCACAAGGTTCATCAACGACTGGCTGCTCTCGTCATTATTCGTGGAAAGAAGATCCAGTAATGAGATCTGAGACTTTAACATCTGGTAGTATTTCTTCTGTCTGTTGGTCAAATCACAGAAGATATCGATCTCTAATTTGTCTCCCAATTCACTCTGCACATTCTTCTTCACTCTTCTCAACATGAATGGCTTTAAAATAACATGCAACCGCTTCAACTGCTGCTCGTTCAATTGCGTGTTGGATTGTGCATGGCTTTCAATGTCTTTCGAGAACCAGTCACTAAACTCGTCATGAGAGTCGAACAAAGAAGGCATAATAAAATGCAATAATGCCCATAATTCCTGCATCGAGTTCTGAATGGGTGTACCTGTCAAAAGCAACCTATTCCGGCAAGAGAAACTCAACAACGACTTCCATCTCGAAGATTGTGATGACTTGATGGCCTGGGCCTCGTCCAAAATCATGTACTGCCATTTCATCTTCTGGAAGTAAGGAGCATCGGCCACAACGAGTTGGTATGACGTCACGAGAACGTGGAAGGGAGCATCCTTACCGTATCTTAAGTTCTTTCTGTCCCAGAACTTTCTCAAGATCTTTCTGTCTTTTGTGTTTCCCCAGTATGGCAAAACCTTCATTTCGGGCACGAACTTCGAGATTTCCTGTTGCCAATTGTGCAAAGTGGAAGCTGGAGTAACCACAAGAAATGGTCCCCAGATGTTGTGAGCCTCGGCTAAATATGCAAGAACAGAAATACTCTGGACGGTTTTTCCCAATCCCATCTCGTCGGCAAGAATACCGTTAATACCTTGTTCGTAAAGATTTGCCAACCAATTCAAACCTTTGATCTGGTACTCTTTGAGTGTACATTTCAACATGTTGGGTTGGCTGATTCTCAAGTCACCCACGAGCGTTGGATTCTGGAAGTTCATCTCCTCACCGTTGGTGTCTGGGTTGCGGAAGTCGTCGAAGTTTTCAGCACGAGACTTGGCACTGTTCAAGGCATTTTGAGCATTGGCAGCTGCGGCACGGTGCAACTCATCTTCATTTTCGCTATCAAAGTCGAGTGAATTAAAGTCAGTTTGTTTGCCTTCCACTCCGTGGTACTTGTCTAGCTCCGAGTCCGTCTTTTTGGGTAATGAGCCATCTGCATCAGCACCCTCAATTTCATCAGTTTTGATTTTCTTCCCGATAAAATGGGAGTACAACTCTGTTTGGGTGATCAAGAAGTTTAATTTCCTGGACTGTCTTCTGGCCTCACGGTCCTCTTCCTCCTTCTTGGCCTTATCTATCAATTCTTTCTCGTGCTTTTTTCTCACCTCTCTCTCGATACGCTCATTGCGTTTCCAGAAGTTGAACATTTCCCGCATAGTTCTTCTGGCCTTGGCACTCAAGTCCTTTTGGTTTTTGTTGTTTCTCATCTGCCACCGCTTTGCTTCTCTGGATGCCAAAATGGCATTTTTCTTCATGTTGATGAGACGTGCTTGGTTCAGCTGTTGCATCATCCGGGCCACCTTGGGTCCATCTTTTCTGGACAAATCCTTCCAGATGGCCACAAAAGTGTTGTCGTATTGCTTTGTGACCGACTTCAATTCTTTTGTTTTCGTAGGAGAAGCTCTTTCGTTGACCTTGGATGCAGATTGAGAGGGTTTAGCGTCGTTTTTCAAGGATATCTTGATTCGGAGTTTTCCATTCTCCTTGCTGCTCTTTGATTTGTCGGAGCCGTTGGGAGAAAGAGATGCAGGATTGGTGGACATATCACCGGTAGAATCTTCTGGAGATTCGGGGTTGCATCCAGATGACGGATCGTTGGTTTTTCGACGTTTGGCGTCAGTAGATTCCACAACATTGGTACGTTTCTCTGCACGCACAGTCTTTTTTGCTTGTTTATCGTTCGGCCTAGAGCTTTGGGTAGATTCTTCCTTTAGAAGAGCAGTGACTTTTTCTTCCAAAATTCTTCTCCGCAACTCAGTTTTGTCTTCAATGCTCGATGGATCGAGTCCCAAGCGAGCAGTCATAGCAGAATCGCTATCACCCACCAAAACCTCTTCAGCGGTGAGACGATCGACAAAGTTCGACATGAGAGGCTTCGAGCTGGACAACACCGAGCTCAAGGCCTCTTTTTCGTATGACAACACCGCGAGGTTCAGCGTCTGGTTAAGCACGCGGTCCAACTCATTAATAGCAGTTACCCGATTTTCAAATGCCTTGAGGTAGTCATTGCTAAGCGGTGGATGATCGGACGAAACACCGTGTTGAGCTGACTGGTCGAGACTGGGCAGTTTGTTAGTGTTTACATGAGGGTTTGGATTGCCATTGAGCAGACCATTGGTGGCGGGAGGTTTTGAATCAGCCATTGCCCGATCTGGTCGGGAAGCCGAATATACTGAACGTGGGGGATTTTCGGGCGGATGGGACATAGACGAGGATACTCTAAGAGGCTGCTCTATATGGGCATGTGGGGCACCGTTCCCGGAAGGCAGAGGCGAGTTCTCGGAAAGTAGGGATTCGAGGTTCATGGCCAAAAAACCGGGCGGCGGATGGTTGAATAATAGGGACGGAAAGCTGGAGGGGTATGTTCGCAGGAACAATCTAGGGCCTGTCAAGAGAAAAAAGTAGCAAATGGCAGGGGCGGGTGTGTCGGGAATTTTTTTTCGACGAGTGTGAATTTTCCTCTACTTCTGCTTTCCTAAGCAGGCCACCTTGCAATTAGGCGTCTCCGGTGAGCGTGCGCTCTCGTGGCTCGCGTGCAATTTAGTCTGCCCCAACGGTAGTGTAGTACTTTACCTGCGACGAGAGAAAGCAGTTGGAAGGCGGGATACTAAGGGAGGGGAGTTCTACGGAAATCGGAAGGGGGGCACTTGAACGCATGTGGGAAAAAAAAAAAGCAACATTGTACTGGAGCTGAACATGGGCGCTAGATGTGCATTGCCGTAGATGAGTGGATCCTGAACCTAGGGCCTGGAAACCTGGACGTTGAGGGCAGGATGGTGAGAAGAGAACAAAGGTAAATGGGGTACTGTATGCAGGCCGTCCTCTTTTAAAATCTATCTTTCTTTTCACTTGCCTAATCCGGAAACCAAACATTCAATCTGAAATTTACCGCTTTGCTTGAGTCCATTGGCAATCCTACATTATAAAGGCCATTGGGTAGTTCCGTGGCCTGTTCTTCGCGTTGCCGCTGCGCGGAAAGCTCAACGAGCTGATTTGCTCACTAGACAATCGGATCACGTGCGCAGTGCCGCAAAGCCTATCGTACATAATCCATTTTAGGTTCCCATTGCAAGGTGGGATAAAAATTACAATTGTATGGAAACTGACTCGGTTGAGTTCCTTGATACTCGCCTATACCCCGCTCTGTATTATTATATATATAGTCCTCCAGTATCCCGTTTTCCGTTCTGTTTTATTTTATTATTGTTTTTTTTTTTGTTTGTTGATCCACAATTTTTTCCCCCACCTTAGAAATGGAACACCCTGCTTTTACTCTCGCTGGTGTGTGTGCGCTCAGTGCCTCGATGAATTACTTCCGTAAAGGCCCGGGGCCTCATGTGTACGCTGGCACGGGACTCTCGATTCTCTATGGATACTGTGGGTACTTGTTAAAGAGCAATGCCGAATGGGGCTTGGAGATTGCCTTGGGCTGCTCCACCATTTTGTTGGCTGGAGGTGTGTTCCGGTCTGTTCTTGCGAGCTTCTCCAAGCCGGTTCCTTTGATGCTCTTCATTATGGGCACGCTTTCCACCGCCTACTACGGTGTGAAGTACAATGAGTTTTATTCTATCTTCTAGAAATATACATTCTTTTCTATGTAACCAGAACCACGTACTGCTCCTGTACTATTAGTGTTAATTTCCCCCTGTTTTCCTCCTGGTTTCCTCCTGGTTTCCTCCTGGTTTCCACCAGGTTTCCTCCTAGTTCGCTGCGGTATTTGCGTTTCTCCTGTTGTTTTATCCGACTAGTCTAGTACACTTCTGCTGTTGGTTCTTGTATTCCATGCACACTGGATATAAGAGTAACAAGCCTTGTACACCATACACTATCATACCATAGCCTACTATCAATCCACCAAGCCTATATCATGGCTAACCATAAAAAATAAACAGCCTATCATGACCTACACTTAACAATAGCTTTTTTTATTGTTCTTGGCCTTTGCATCATTTACACCATTTACAACACTCACTTATTTCTACGTACAACAAGTTTCGTAAACCATTCATTAATATATACCTAACGTTGTGAATCTGCACAGCAGCTCAACTAGCTTGCCAGCTTGGACTGGCTAGCTTAGCTAAGCTCAGCTAAGCTCAATGACAGAAAGAGCTCTGCTTCTGCCCACCGTACCATCAGAAATTGTGGCGGTGGAGTCGGCAACTGCAGCCACGGTGTTAGTAGAAGTGGAGGTTTGAGACACGTTTGGAATCACAAAAGGCTCGGAGAATTCAGTAGACAATTGCAAAAATTGGGTTGGCGAAGACATTTTGTATGTATAGATATTTAGGGGGTATGATTTTTTTGTTTGAATCAAGCTGTGAAGCGTGTAGTAGTGTCGATAATTGGAAGAATTAAGAGGGATAAAAGATAATTTAGAAAAGCAATAGAAAAATAAAAAAAAATTGGGATGGGGGGCGAGGGGGGGCTTTTTATACGCCTCTGGAGATGTACATCCGGAGAAACGTATCTGGGGAACTCCGAGGATCCGCACAATCTACGTGACGTCAACAGTGCACAGGAATGCGCTGACCTTATCTTGCAATGGCCTCGATAACCAGCGGTCCACAACGACGGAGATAAGCCCCACGTGGGACTATTTATTATTTTTTTAAACTTTATGTGTGCATGATTTGGCGCTTTCTGTATATATGTATGTATATGAAACTTATTTGAAACACCGAAGTATGAAATAAGCTCGGTGGAATATTGCCGATTCGGCTCGGTGGGTGACCGATCTGTGGCAATGATGAGTCAGCTGCGGCCCGCGGATCTCGGAGTTCAAAGTGCGGAGAATAGCCGAAAACCGAGATGGGTTCACCGAGTAAAAACTGCGCACTTTAGAAAACGAACCATGGCACGTGTGGTGCACGTGACCAACAAAGCGGCCACACCTCCGTACGGTTACCTCTACCCTTACAATAGATACCTACATCCACAATTATGTAACAAACACCGTTACACTATGTATTAGACATCGTTACACTAAAACAATAATCTAAGATGTTGTGTGAAAATAGTAAGATCATGTGGTTTCAGGTATACGATCCTGATTGTTCTTGTTTCTGAAGGATACAGTAAGTGCATGTGTACTACAGTAAGTGTATGTGTGACAGTTGATTCTATGATTAGGTCATACAACTTAAGCCTGGGCAGCCTCGGCCTCAGCTGGAGCAGCCTCAGCGGTTTGTCTGTAGTCCTTGACAGTTGGGGCTGGGACAGCCTCATCGTCATCCTTGTACTCAGCGATCTTGACAGCATCAGGCAAAGACTTAGGACCGAACTTGTTCTTGGATGGGTCTCTCATGATCTTGACTCTGATACCCAAAACACCTTGTCTCATCAACACGTGTCTGATGGCGTAGTCAATGAAGTCGTTGGTTGGTTGACCGGAGTGGATCATGAAACCGTCAGCATACTTCTGGGACTTGGCTCTGGCAGCTCTCAACTTACCGGAGATGACAACCTCAACACCCTTGGCACCAGCAGCCATGGAGAATCTCAAAACACCGTAAGCGGCTCTTCTGATTGGCAAACCAGACAACAATTTAGCCTTCAAAGCCTCAGCTTGGACGGCAGCGGAAAGAGCTCTCTCCTCGACTCTCTCGGCGTAGATGACAATAGACTCTGGAGCCAACTTGAATCTCTTGACAATCAAAGAGGTCAACTCGTGGATCTTTCTACCTTGCTCACCCAAAACACCTTGGGTGTTAGAAGCCTTGACAATGACCTCCAACTTGGTTGGGGTCTTTCTGACCTCAACACCGGCGTAACCGTGCTCGGCCAACTCTCTGGTGAAGAATTCGTTCAATTCAGCGTAGAAGACACCATCGGCGACTAACTTTCTCTTCTTAGACAAGATTTGTTGGGCAGACATTATTGGAGGTTGTTTGATGAAGAGAGGAACTGGGTTAAAATTTGAAAATTTTTTTTTTCGCACCTGGCCTACACCTTTTTTTTTGTCCGTGCGCACGACCCTCTTGAAGTTCCTGAGAATCGTCTGCACATAATTTAAGAGGGTCACGTGATCCATATCCATACCCATACCCTCGTCTATAGTCTATTATCTTATTCACCTATAGTCCTAATGAGTCTATTTAATTGACGATATCTTCAATACTCTTTTTCCTCTCTTGTTATTCTTCTTCTTAATTTTTTGTTTCTTCTCTTCTTTTTTTTTTTTTTTTTCACTTTTTTTTTTTTTTTTTTTTCTTTTTTTTTTTTTTTTTTTTCACTTCTTATTATCTTTTGTATTCCTTCTATTCACTGTGTATTCTTGATTGTCTACTCGTCTAGAACTTCTCGCCAACCCACTCTCTGGCCGACTTGAACAATGCAATCCATGGACCGTAGCCTTCCCAAGCAGCAGCCTGGTCCTCAGGGTACCACGAGTTGGCCTCTAATCTGGTCACTCTCTCGGGGTGGGGCATCATAGCCAACACTCTTCCGTTTTTGTTGGAGATTCCGGCAATACCATTAGGAGATCCATTGGGGTTGAAAGGGTACAGCTTGGCGGGTTTGCCGTAGTTGTCCACGTACTTGATCTGTGCTTGCTTGTCGGAGTTGACAAACTGCTCAAGAGTTTGGTCGTCCTTGAAGCTGGCCCTACCTTCACCGTGTGCAACTGCGATAGGAAGCTTGGATCCCTTCAACTTTTGCAAGAAGATGGAGTTGTTGCTTTCGGAGTCATCAATCTCCACCATCACGAATCTGGCCTCGTACTGTTCACTGGCGTTTCTCTCAAACGAAGGCCAGTTGTCTGTTCCGGGAATCAACTCAGCAATTCTGCTGAAGAATTGACATCCGTTACATGCACCAAAGGCAAAAGTATCGTCTCTTTGGAAAAAGTCCTGAAACTCCTTTCTGGCGATTTCGTTGAACAACACAGACTTGGCCCAGCCTGCACCTGCACCCAAGACGTCACCGTAAGAGAATCCTCCACATGCGGCCACTCCAGTGAAGTCCTTCAACGTCACTTTACCACTAAGAATATCCGACATGTGTACATCGTAGACATCGAAGCCTGCTTGAGAAAAGGACCATGCCATCTCTTGCTGCGAGTTCACGCCCTGTTCTCTCAAGATAGCCACTTTTGGTTTTCTGTCCGATGATGGAGCCTTGAAGTCGTGAGGGTTGAACGTCAACTGGTACGACAATCCGGGATCGGTGTCATCCAGGATGGCATTGTACTCCTGAGCACTGGTTTCTGGGTTGTCTCTCATCTTTTGGATGTGGTAAGATGTGTTGCTCCACAACTTCTGCAAGTTAGCTCTGGTGTCGTTGAACACCAACTGGTCGTTGAGCTTGATAGAAACACTGTGGTTCTCGGTGGGCTTACCAATGACCGAAATGTACTTCTCTCCAATGTTGTTAGCGCCGAAAAGCTTCACGAAACTCTCGAGATCACCGGACTTGATTTGGAAAACAGCACCAAGCTCCTCGTTGAACAACTCGGTCAAGGCATCTTCCTCAGACTGGAGGCTCAAATTCACTCCGCATCTTCCGGCGAAAGCCATCTCTGCAACAGTGTTGAACAAACCACCCTCAGATCTGTCGTGGTAGGCCAACACATCAAATTGGTTGTGCAATGCGATCAACGTTTGCAAGAAGTTCTTGAAAAGCTCATGCGAGTGCACATCTGGAGCAGAGTCACCAACTTGCTTGTAGACTTGAGCCAAGGCAGAACCTCCCAAGGACTTCTTGACATCAGCTGCCAAGTCCACAAGAACCAAAACGGTATCCTCGTTGAGCTTCTTCAATTGTGGGGTCCAGGTCTTGGAAGTGTTGGATACAGGAGCAAAGGCCGTGATACACAACGACAATGGTGCAGTCACTTCCTTGTCATCCCATTTCATCTTCAACGACATGGAGTCCTTACCAACAGGGATAGCAACGCCCAAGTCTGGGCACAAGTCCATACCGATAGCTTGCACAGCCTCGTACAACTTGGCACCCTCTCCATCGTGAGATGCAGCGGACATCCAGTTAGCAGACAACTTGATCTTGTCAATGGCAGGAATATCGGCAGCAAACACATTGAGCAAAGACTCAGCAACACACATCTTGGCAGAAGCAGAAGCAGAAATCAAAGCCAAGGTGGGCTTTTCGCCCATGGCCATGGCTTCTCCGGTAGACAACAAAGTGTCACCCAAAGAAGTAGCAGTAACACCGACATCAGCCACTGGGACCTGCCATGGCCCAACCATCTGATCACGGTCCACCAAGCCGGTAACAAATCTATCACCAATAGTGATCAAGAAGTTCTTGGAACCGACAGATGGAAGCTGCAAGACCCGCTCGACGGACTCTTGAATGTCCAAGTTTTCAGTGACAAATGGCTTCAATCTCAAGTTCTCAGTGGTAGCCACCTTGGACATCTTTGGGGGCTTGCCAAACAAAACAGACATCTCCAAGTCAATTGGCGTGGTGTTCAACAAAGAGTCTGTCAACACCAAACGCAACTCCTCGGTGGCCTCACCAACAACAGCAAATGGAGCTCTTTCTCTCTCACAAATGCCCTTGAACAACTCGAGGTTTTCAGGTGCTACACCAAGAACGTATCTTTCTTGAGACTCATTGCACCAGATCTCCATAGGAGACATACCTGGCTCCAAAGAGAGAATGGATCTCAATTCAAACTTAGCACCCAAGTCGTTATCGTGGACCAACTCGGGAAGAGCATTGGACAAACCTCCAGCACCCACATCGTGAATGGACTGGATTGGGTTTTCGCTCTTACCGAGGGAAACACACGAGTCAATGACCTGCTGGGCTCTTCTTTGGATCTCTGGGTTTCCTCTTTGAACAGAAGCAAAGTCCAACTCAGCAGAACCCACACCCGAAGAAACGGAAGAAGCAGCACCTCCACCAAGTCCAATCAACATACATTGACCACCAAGAACAATGAGGTGGGATCCTGGGGTGATTTTGGTGTCCTTCAAGGCTAAGTCTGGTCTAATGGCACCCATACCTCCAGCCAACATGATTGGCTTGTGGAAGCCTCTAATTTCGGTCTCACCCTTGGAGTTCTCCACCTCGGTAGTAAGAGTTCTGAAGTAACCATTGATAGCTGGTCTTCCAAACTCGTTGTTGAAGGCGGCAGAACCAATAGGGGCTTCGATCATGATGTCCAATGGAGAGGCAATGTGGTCAGGCTTTCCAACATCCTTCTCCCATGGCTGAGGCAAAGTAGGGATGATCAAGTCAGACACAGAGAATCCAGACAAACCTGCTTTCGACTTGGACCCACGGCCCACAGCTCCTTCGTCTCTGATCTCACCACCAGATCCAGTGGCAGCTCCTGCAAAAGGAGAAACTGCGGTAGGGTGGTTGTGGGTTTCAACCTTGACTAAAGTGAAGACGTTCTCTTTGATGGACTTCCATTCCTTGGTCTTGAAGTCTGGAGTGAACAAGTAACCCATTGGGCCCTCGAACACTGCAGCATTATCAGAGTATGCCGAAACAGTGTATTGAGGGTTTTTGGCGTGGGTGTTTCTGATCATCTTGAACAAACTCATGTCCTTCTTCACACCATCAATGGTCCAGTCAGCATTGAAGATCTTGTGTCTGCAGTGCTCGGAGTTCACTTGGGCAAACATGAAAAGCTCAACGTCGGTTGGCTTTCTGCCAATCACGGTGTTGAAGGCATTGATCAAGTAGTCGATCTCACCTTGGTCCAAAGCTAGACCAAGATCTTTGTTTGCCTGCACCAATTTGTCTTCGGAAATGTCGACTTCCACAAGGGGTTTGGGGGAGTCGTGGGAGAACAAGTCATTGTACTTTGGAGCATTCTCGTTCAAATACAACTTCTGTGTCATTCTGTCGAACACCGTAGACAACAAAGCTGCAGCTTGTTCAGAGAAGACCTTATTGATCTGGGCACCAGAGGTTCCGGTGACCAAAAGAGTCATTCCTCTCTCGATTCTCTCAATGTACTCACCCAAGCCGCAGATGTTGGCAATATCAGTGGCCTTAGAAGACCAAGGCGAAATGGTACCAGGTCTGGGCAAGATTCTGACTAAAACCGAGTCGGAGGACTGCAAGCCAGACAATTCCGTGGCCGCGGCATCACAATCGCCAGAAATGGCCGAAAGTTCCTGGAACTTCTTATTGGCGTCGACCGACACGTCCACAGGCGAGTCATAAGTCAACAAGATCTCCAACAACTTGTGTTGAGAAGCAGTCAATGGCTTCTTCAACGACACATAGTGGGTGTAGGAAGATTTGACGTCCACAATGATGTCCGACAGGTTGAGCTTTTTCTCCAAGTCAATGACAAAGTTCTTGACTCTGAACTGAGACAAGGCGCTGGGCCCAGGTAAAATGAGGAAGTTGTCACTCATTTTGAAAACAAACGGGTACAGATTCAAGCAGTAGATTCAGTAACCCGGGAGTTAAGAAACGCAGTGCTGTTTGCTGGAGCGAAAGGTGTTCCGAAGATCGAAGAGAGGATCTGTAGAAATGAGATAAAAAAAAATTAATTGGCGTGCGGCAGAGTCATATAGGCCCCAGAGATGAGTCGCACTGGACCGCACCCAGACCATGCTTGAGGCTTGAGACTTGAGGCTTGAGACTTAAAACTGGAGACTGGAGGCGGAAGGCTTCCCTTTTATAATTCAAATTATTTGCTTTTGTGTTTGTTTGTTTGTTTTGTTTCAGGTTTGTTTCAGATGGCTTTGTATTTGTGTCTATATCCAATGTTTCGTATCTTTTCCGATTATGCTGTGGTTCTGTCTTCGTTCTGCTCTCCTTCTATGTGAGAGACTGCACCATTGACCTTCTGAGAAGTGCACCATGCTCCTCTACACATAGCAGAGATCGCATTTTTCTCAACCTCATCTCTTCTTTACTATACTATGGCCCAAGGTAACTTGAAACTCAAGTCCAAAGCCAAAGGCAGAGTCACCAAAAAACAGAGCAACCTTAGAGCCGCCGCTCCTCTCATCATCAAGCCAAAAAAAGCTGCTCTTAAAAAAACCTACAACCTTATTCAGTCGGTGGGTTCGCTGAATGGAACTGAGAAGTTGATTGCTAGTAGAGTGGGTCATTTGGAGCTTATCAAGGGTTCCAGAAGACAAGTCGAAAAGCAACAGAAGGACGCAGCTAAGAAGGCGGCTAAGAAGGCGGCCAACAAACTGGCCAACTGATTTAGTTATCTACTTTACCTTATATACCTAACTGATGAATAACCCGATTTTAGAGGCTGTGCCTCAGAAAGACCCAGCTCTTGTGGAGAAAATATGCTCCAATTTTTCTCTGCCTGTTCTGGCTCTGGATACTTCTGAAGCGGGAGAAACCTTACCTGCCTTGACTCTTCTTCCGGAATTAACTGCGTTGAACCCAGACCTTGTGAGTGAACAACTCAAGAAGGAAAGACTGAAAAGAAGGAGAAGAAGCTGAGGACAGATTAAGAAAGAAAGAAATTTTTATACGATGCCTTGAGATATGCCGTGAAACGGAGTTATATTAATTTTTATACGATATGCCGTGAAACGAGATTATATCTATTCTGATTTGTCTAAAATGTGAGTTTCTCTATGGTCCTTATCTAGGAATCGAGCGGATGGTGGCTTCTTGGGCTTCCAATTCAAGATTGTTTCTTTTCATGGCCTTCTCTTGTGATCTCACGTAGCCGAGAATGAGCCCGCCAAAGATCACTGTGAGCGCAGTCAAAAGCGTATTGATTGGCGTGGGGTTTCCGTGGAAATAAGAGTGTGTCACCTTGTCCATCAACTGTTGCAAGATGTTGCAGATGCCCGAGAAACAGATGATTGTGCCGTATATGGTACCGAAGGTCTCAAAACCAAACACTTTGGCGCAGAAATCCGACACGGCTGTATAGTAAAATGGTCTATAAAGAACCATGAGTATGATCCCCAAATAAGTAGCAAGAAGGAACGATAAGCATCCACACACTCCAACGGTCACGGATATAGTTGACAAAAGCACCAACACGTTGAACGTAGTCAAGTTGTCCAATAAGACACCAATGAAAGGGATGGCACACAAGCCTCCGAGAGGAAGAGCCAAGTCAAAGAACTGATTAATCTGCACCGCCAACTTCTCGCTTCCGTACAAGTACTCCTCCTGGGATTTAATGGTGGCCACAAAGAAGTTGATCCGAAGCATTTGAATGGTGGTGAAGGCAGTCATCAAAAGGAACCACGGCGACTTCAATTGTTCGGTAATCGAATAGCCATGCATGACCCCGAAAACTCCACCGGTAGATTCGTACAACTTATCTTCGGCCTGCCGCTCGTAAACAGACTTGATGGAGTTCTTGGAGGCCCTCGAGATCGTCGAGTCTCTTCTGGAAGCAAGCAATGAGTCTCTTCTTGCAGCATTGAACGACGAGAAAGATGCGCTTCTCATAAGTAACGATGTGTGCTCATTCATATTGGGCTGGGGTGTGGCCACACCACTTTCTGGAATTTCTCTATCAACCTCAAGGAGCAAGTCCTTGTCCAAAGGTTTTCCAGTCTCGTCGATAGCAGTTTCTGCGATTCTTGCCAAAGTACCAATGGTTTTGTATGAATCCCGGGGCATGATTGTGGCCTGGCAAATGAAAATAAACACAGGCACTGCCATATAGTAAAAGAAAAACGACGACACAGAAAGACTAAACCAGTTGGTATAGATGAGTCTGTAGATCAAAAACAAAGCGGACGAGGAGTCAAATGCTCCGGTCAATAAGGCCAAGATAAGACCCGAGTTCTTGGGGAAGCTGTTGGCCAATTGGAAGCAGGAAATAAACACAAACGGTCCGCCCAAAGCAAGCAACGTGTACCCATACAAGTATCCATCCAAAAGTGTAATGTGTTTGGCCAAAGAAAGCATAGCAGAGCCTGCAAGAATAATAATTGACCCAAGGATTCCAGTCACCTTAGGACCATGCGAGTCCAAGAGAGATCCCACAGGCAAAGCCGAAATGTTGGTCACCATACATGCCACAGTAAACAAGAAATTGAGCGCCAAGTCCTGCTCGTCACAAGGCTTATAGGGGTTTTTGGCGGCACTCACGTCACATCTGTCCAGATAAACACCTTCTCTGATCAAGACGGGTTTGATTGCTGCAAAACCAAATACAGGCCCAGCCGCCAATAAACACCACACGATGGAGCATGACACCTGAAGCAATTTTCTTCCGGGGGAGACTTCCACCATTTCGTGTAAAGGGATGGTATTAGGTTAGAAAAGTGGAAGCTGAAACACGACTGCGGGAGATAGCTATAGATAAGTGAGAATTTATCTCGGTGAGGCCCGAGAATTTCTGTGCGATAACGCACAGTGCGCTGCCTACTAAAAGATAGATGTGGTCTAGTTAGGAGGAAGGTAGATAAGTCGAAAAGTATTTTCAGGGTTGTTTCAAGATTGTTTCAGCTTTTCCTTTGTTCCAAATCTTGATTTTTTTTTTCATCTTTCCTTTATTTATTTCTTGTTCCCGTTCTCTTGTCATGGTAACTTTGTTTATTACTAGATAATAAGCTTACTGGGCATAAACAAACATGCATAATACTATATTTAACATCTAAACGTGTAAAACCAAACCAACTGCCTTCAAATGTCACTTTTACTTCGAGTAATAGTTCCTCAGTCCTAGTTTCTCGAAATTTCTTCGTCAGAGCTTTTCTTGGTGCCTCACTGCCAGAACTACCATAATAGTTAAGCTTACTGTACCGTTAATAGTCCCTAAGCTCTCTGTAATCTAAAATTCAACATGAAACATTGCTGAAACATTCAAACAATCTTGAATCATTTTTGAATCATTTTTGAAACCTTCATCAAACGATTACACGAATTCCTCGTCTAGCTATTCATTGGATCTAAAACGGCGAGTACACGTGTTCAATCTCTCGGTATTCATGGGTGGTTGTTCCCAACTTGTGGACGATATGATGAACAGTGATTGCAGCGATATTTAACACTGCAAAAACACCGATACCAATTAAGATTCTCATAAACGTCTGATCTAGAATGGACTTCTTTTTCTTCTTCTTCTGCCCCTCCCCATCGGCCTTGTCTTCTCTCCTTTCTTTTCCTTCAAATTCATCCAACTCATTTTTAAACTGCTCCAAATCGGCAGCACCCAAAACCCTATGTCTTTTCTGATCAAGCAAATCTGCCACGTTCACTTCCGGCTGAGGTTCCAGACGCAGTAAAGCAAAGCCCATACCGCAATGACGTGACATAGAGAAGCCCACCAAAGCAATGGCCACAAAGCATAATAGTATGATGCTCTTGTATTTTCTAGTTGGCTGAACAGGCCCCTGTTTTTCCATATTGGAGTCTTGTGCTATATTTAGTCTCTTCTTGATGAAGGGCTTGATATATTTTGATTCAAGCTGGATCGGTGCGCACTGCGAATCTTTCTTAGCGAAAGTCTTAACTGGACTGCGCAGCGAGGTGTCTCTCTCACTCACTCTCTCTCACTCTCACTCACTCACATAGTGAACTGTTGACACGTGATCGAGCACGTGATGCTCGCAGCCGAAGTCTTTTTTTTCCTATCACATCTCAGACTCCACTCTCCACTCCAAAGCACCAACCATGTCCGGCGTTTTATTCGAAGATATGTTTGTGGTCGAGTCGGTCGACCAGGCGAGATACAACAAGGTCAGCCGCATAGAGGGCCAATCGTCTACCTCTCAAGACATCAAAATCACCTTAGATATAAACAGTGAGTTGTTCCCAGTCAAGGACTCCGACTCATTGACAATCACCTTGGCGTCTTCCTTGGGCAATGACAGCTCCATGGTGACTTCCAATGGCTCATGGAGACCTCCCAAGAGGGGCGAAAGATCTTTGGCTGATGATTACGATTACGTCATGTACGGCACTGTGTACAAGTTCGAGGAGAGCTCAAACAATGACAAGATGGCCGTCTACATATCCTTTGGTGGTTTGTTGATGCGCTTGGAGGGTGGCTACAGATCCTTGTCCAACTTGAAGCAAGAAAACGCATACATCTTGATTCGCCACTACAAGGACAACTGATGAATGCATGTATAATATAAGACTAATAAACGATATCCGCGACGACATACAAATTAGAAACAGACCTATTCCAACCGGACTGAATTTTTGAATCAGCAAAATAAACTATGAGTGCGAATAAGTGTAACAAGAATTCAAACCTTTTAATATTGTACAAGCTGTGGAAAAGAATATTAAATGTTTCCACTTGGATGTTGTGCACTGTTAGTCAATGGTTTTGGCCTAGCAACAAGGACCTCACTCGGTACCTACCGGTCGCAGTGCTTTCCACGCACTCAACGACTGCGAGCAGATATATAACCATTCCTCTACAAGGGTACAGCCTACGATTATCACACAATGGACGACACAAGTAAACGTATGAACTTTAAGCCATCGCCATTCACTCTCAATATACTAACCACAGCCGATCCTATTCTCCAGCAAGTGCCGCTAATAAGGAACGTCGCTTATCAACCTCCTAAGCCGGTCACTCTTAGTACGAACTACGGAAAGTTGCTACCAACGCTTCCCAACTCAGTGGTGCCTCCAAAGATCAATGCCTCGAAGGATGCTCTCGTTTCAGTAAAGAGCGATTTGGAGCAGATGAAAGCCGAGTATCTAAATGAGGAACGGCGTAATGAAGAGGTTTCGCTATATTCCAAATGGTTGTCTGATCTGCTGAGAAAAGTAGCCCCTGGATTTGACTTTGATATTATGAAACCAACGAAAAATAATGGTACATAGAGGTATAAGAGGATACGGCATGAATGGCCATTTGGGCTACCTGATATTTAAAACCATCCCTGAGGGGCTCCTAGTCTTTCATATTGCTCGAGTTGACGGTAGTTAATATCTTTAACACCAGTAGTTATCTTATGTTAAAAAAAAAATTAAGCTTTGAAAGGACAAAAACATCGTCACAGACAGGATTCGAACCTGCGCACGCAATGCGCAACACCTAGGCTGCTATAATAGCAGGGTGTCGCCTTAACCACTCGGCCACTGTAACATTTTCTGAAAAAAATACATTCACATTTTTAGGACCTTACTTTTAATAGTTCCAGGCCTTCTTGCCCGGGTCCTTGGTAGCTCTAGCCTCATCTGAAGTCAAATTAAAACTCTACCATCCGGTTTTTAAAATACTCCTATTTAAAGTCTATTTAACCTGGAAATTGAATACACAACTTTTGCTCATCTTCAGGCAAACGAATCTACTTCCCAAAAAAAAAGTTCCCTCGACTCCAAAGAATCAAAAAAAACTAATGACTCCTGCGTGATTCGAACACGCGCATCTTACGATAACAGAACTTGAGTCTGCCGCCTTAGACCGCTCGGCCAAAGAGCCATTTTATACTCTTTTTTTTGCTGTGGATCTTTGAGTCACATTAAGTATTGGAAAATTGAATATTTAAAAAATGAGCTTTAAAGTCCATCAGTACCATCATTCACTGTTCCAAAAGCAATGCGAGCTTTTGTCAAAAAAGCTTGGATTAAAAAAATTCTTCTAAGCTATGTAAATCTTAGAAAAAATAATGACTCCTGCGTGATTCGAACACGCGCATCTTACGATAACAGAACTTGAGTCTGCCGCCTTAGACCGCTCGGCCAAAGAGCCATTTTATACTCTTTTTTTTGCTGTGGATCTTTGAGTCACATTAAGTATTGGAAAATTGAATATTTAAAAAATGAGCTTTAAAGTCCATCAGTACCATCATTCACTGTTCCAAAAGCAATGCGAGCTTTTGTCAAAAAAGCTTGGATTAAAAAAATTCTTCTAAGCTATGTAAATCTTAGAAAAAATAATGACTCCTGCGTGATTCGAACACGCGCATCTTACGATAACAGAACTTGAGTCTGCCGCCTTAGACCGCTCGGCCAAAGAGCCATTTTACACAGTTTGTTAGGAAACGATTTTACAAGCATACTGAGATGCAAGGTATCCCGGTCGGGTAACACTTGCATATAACGTGCAGATATTTCATGTATATACAGGGTTGCATACAACCAGTGTATATAACAGCGGGGTTTTCCTCCCCTTGGATTAACCAGGGAGTTCCTCGTCTATTCTAGGTTCAATACATACCATGATAAACTATATGACGTAAGGAAGACGTCCATTATAAGACTAACAGTTGGTCGTTCCTGTTAAGTTCTAACACAGTTGTTAGACTTGAGATTTACCTAATCTCGATACAGGACCTCCGAACGATCAGACAGATATACACATGCAGGCAGCAATGTCGAGCGAGCGATAAAAG
>NLAW01001833.1:0-34289 GCA_002370915.1 Metschnikowia lochheadii | reverse complement strand
CAAGGAGTAAGTATAGCACACTCTGTGATTTTCATGTGTGCGACTTCCTTTTCTGAAATGATCATTCATTGCTCACTTTCAACACTCTGATGTACTGGTTCCTCATGTTCCAACAGCTGAGGTGGTAGCTGCGCTGGGAGGTGGCTGGTAGATAGTTGGTAGATGGCTGGACTGTGGCTGGTAGAAGGTTGGACTGTGGCTGGTAGAAGGTTGGACTGTGGCTGGTAGATATCAAGCGGAGAGGCTTAATAATATCTCAATAGGTAGGGCACTACCTATGGTGGATCTGACAGGAATGTGCAGATTACTATAAAAAAGCCTGAAGAACAAACCGGACATCTGCCTCAGGAACAGCCTAAAGTTGTGGGTGAACCTAAAGAGCATAAGGATGAGAATCTGAATGCAATGGGTGGTTCTCAGATTTCTAACGTTGATTCTAAGATATCAAAGATTGATTCTAAGATATCAAAGATTGATTCTAAGATATCAAAGGTTGATTCTGCAAAGCCACAGAAAAAGATCATAGGTGAAAAAGTTCATGTGGATGAATCTCAGAACCAAAACAAGGAAACTGAGGGTACCAACACTACAGGTGAAGTGAATAAAGATACGCATGTGGATGCACCTAGGAGTCCTGTGAAAAAGGCTAAGAATCCTGTGGAAGCACCTGAAAATCTGTGATTAAAGCTAAGCATCTTGTGGAAGCACCTGAGAATTCTGTGGAAGCACCTGAGAATTCTGTGGAAGCACCTGAGAAATATGTGGATGAAGATGGGAATTCTGTGGCTGAAGCTGATGATTTAATCCTAACGATTGTCATGTCAAGACCGTCACAATCTATTGCATCAGTGTCTATCTCATAAATCGGTGATTGTCATCGCTGAGTTTTGCACCCACGTCTCGTTCAAAATTTGGAGGACTTCAGATTCCTCCCGAGAATCCATGCAACGAATACAAAGAAATATATTATTAGCACACCTTCTAACAAGCATCTACCACGTACCATTCCGAATGCCTAAACATACTCTAATACCAATACTCCACTACAATGTTCTGTACTGTACAACTGTACTATGATATACTATACTTTACTATACTATGTACTCCACTACTGTACCATACTACCAGATACTCTACTAAATTATTATATACTGTACTACACTATACTACTACTATATTACACTATACTATACTTTTGTCAGGTCCACCAGACATGGGCCAGAAAGTACGGAAAACCAGGAACATGAGCATGGTAATGCGTCTCAGGGAAGTGTCCCCAAGGTATGGAGCAATGTGTTAGATATTCCCAGACCAAAGACCAAAGTTCCAGGAACCAAAATTCTAAACTCTGGAATGGAAGTGGGAACTTCAGAGAAAGATTCCAACACTGATGGTTCTAAACAATCCAAATTGGGAACTTTAGAGTTCAACACCAACGTTACGCAACCAGAAAAGGAACAAGTCGGAAAAGAAATTGGGATTTTCTGAATCAAACACTGAAACGTCTGAAAAGAAATCGGGATCTTCTGAATCAGAGAAGAAGTCGTCTAAGCATTCTTGGGATGTATCGCCAGTGTCTAATTGTCTAATTTTAAGCCCGAAAGAATGGACAAGTCAAACGTCTCGGTACCTGGCTCCTCGAAAGCTAAAGGCAACATGGAAGATACCAGTGAATGCACCTCCCATTGCAATGAAGGAAACAATTCTTTGGACACTTTGAACAAGGACACTTTGCACAGAAAAGGAGGTCTTCAGGCTATGAAAGGGGACTCCACTTCCGCAAGAAAAGCCAATCCAACTGCTACAATTTGCAATGAGTGTGAGTATGGTTCCCAGACTATGGTATGGAAAACATATACTGAATATACCACCTACTGTCCACAGACAACCACCGTGACCATCACAGTATGTGACGAAGCGTGTGTTCCATCCACCATGACTGTTGCTGCCGCTGCTACATTGTCCGTGACTGGAGTGTGTATTGTCCCAGAGACTACGACAGTTGGACACACCGCAAACACCACAAAGGAGCACCCACTAGCGAAGGGAGATCTGTCTAGAGGTGGAACCCCAGAACAGAAGCTCAAGGTGAAGGATTCCCCAAGCCATAAGGAAGGTCAGGATTTCTCAAAGCAAATGGAAGGTCAGGAAAGAGCTTATGGTCAGAAAGAGTCTTTCAAACAGAAACAATCTATTGGTCAGAAAGAATCTATTGGTCAGAAAGAATCTTTTGGTCAGAAAGTAGGTTCCAAGCCAAGCCAAGCCAAGCCAAGCCAAACCAAACCAAGGCTTCCGAGTTAAAGGCTGGTAGTGCTAAAGGTGATGATAAATCCGGAAATGCAGGAATTTTTAATAGGCAGGGTTGAAAATTCCAGAACACCCCCATGAAACTGGCAATAACTCCATTCCAAAGCCCGCCATTGCTCCATTTGTCAATGCGACTTCCAAGAATGCTATTGGTGCATGTATTGTGGGCTTCGCAGCTTTGTTGTTATAGTTGATGAGCTTTTTTTTTTTTTTTTTTACTATCCAAGCTCTTAATCTGGAACAGTTTTCTTTAGTTGAATACCTTGAAAAATCATCTCATTCATGTTAGGAAAAATCCTATGAGCACTAGAATTGAGTATTTAGTGCTGATGAATTCTACTAACGCGGCTTAGCTTATGCTCAGTCTCAAACCTTAACCACTTTATGGTTATGCGTGGTTATGGCGTAACCACTACACGTTTATGCAGACGCCACCTAGAATCCACAATAGGGATTCAAGACAGCCAGTGGGATCCTTTTAGATGCGTCACATTCAGAAGGCTAGCTGTTATAGGAAAGTACCCTAAAGGTTATGCGAGGCAGCAAGAAAGTATGTAAGAGCTAGAAGGTTCGCCTGATTAATTGAACCCTCAGGGATTCCTCTAAGTTATATTACAGTATTCGAATATACAGTCTTTTTGAATACTATTCAAACCAGTGCGGCAATACGTTTCAAACCAGAACTACCAAAATTAAACAAACCAATAACTCAAAAAGGTTCGTACCCCTTCACACTGTCGTTCGAACCAAATATCATAATCTTTCAAACACCAACTTGTATGTCATGCACAGTCACTTACGAGACTCCGGTATCGGATGTGGGAGTTCCCACGATCGACTACATGTAGAGGGGTTCCCGCTCAGGAGTGAGTGGTAACAAAACGATGAACAGAGGAAGATATGATGTCCTTACTATAAGAGATTATAGAGCCAGGTCAGCCGCCTGAGAACAGTGTGTTCAGGCGAGTCTTAGTATAGTATAGATACAGATAAGAATAGAAAAGACTGAGATGAATACTGAAGTTACACAACTATAGGACATAACCGCACCAGTTTATGCGATGTTAGATGATAAATCGAATCACATTCCGTCCGAGGTCCCAACACTCCATCAAGGCATCCTACCACCACCCTAAAACCACTCCGAGCTACTTACATTCCCCACTAGCTTGATTCCTAACGGAATCAAATCCAATTTGGATACTGAGATGTAGGGTATCCTGTGTTGCTATGGTGAAGGAAGAATCTCCATATATAAAATGGAGACTCCGCCCCATTTTATTGTTAGAGCTTTAATCGAACATCAACTGCCTGAGGTATACCAAGATGCCTCAAAGAACCAGACCCACCAAAAGATCTCGTATTGGTAATACTTCAATAAGCACTAACAACTCTTCTCCTTCTCTTCCTGAAGTAAACACTTCACCTAAAGTGTTTACATATCTCGATGAGGCTATGAGGTCAATGTCTTATAGTATGAAGCATCCTCTGGATGTTACACCCTGGTTAATTAAAGGACCTCCTGGTACCGCAACGATCGTTGCCGAACTGGCGTTAAAGAATGTAGGGACAACACCTAGACTCTACTTATATGTCGTGTTTGTGCAGGATTGCTTACCAGAAGCTTTAGGATATAAGGAAAAGTTTAATATATAAACCGGCAGGCCGAACTTTCCGGTTGAAGTCCAACAGAGTCACTATAGAGTCACTGTTGAGTCACTGTTGAGTCACTGTTGAGTCACTGTTGAGTCATTGTTGAGTCACTATAGAGTCATGATAGAGACACTATAGTCACTATAGAGTCACCATAGAGTCACCATAGAGTCATGATAGAGTCATGATAGAGTCACTTTTGAAACACCCTTGAGACAATCACCGACTCGGACTCTCTGACTATGAATTCTGAGTCACTCTTGAGTCACTAAGAGAATTTCAGGAAGTCAAACCAAATAACCAGGTCGAATACCATGAATAATTGAACTGCAATCATCACCGTCAAAGTATATAGCAATATCGAAGGATATGAGCACATCATGGTCAGAGCAGAATGAGTGAGACAAAAGAATCGAGATTCGCAACATGATTATTGAATTGTTGATTCTTGAAATTAACTATGGATAGAATCATATACCTTCTGATGACAAATGCCTTCTGGTGACAAATGCCTTCTGGTGACAAATGACTTCTGGTGACAAATGCCTACTGAGTTACATAGGTTAGAGATATTGGAGTCAACCTTCAGAGGAAGTGTTGAGAAAACAGCTCTTGGTGTCTCTCTTGGTGTCTCTCTTGGTGTCTCTCTTGGTGTCTCTCTGGCACCGCAGCCAGTCACGAGACTTTGGTCATGTCAAGGCTCACCCCCAATATATATAAGTGACATCAATATCTAAAAGAACCGAAATGTCAACTGAGGACACCAGACCCACCAATATTAATTAGGGTAGAGGTACTGATGTTTACTACGAACTTGAGATTAATTCCCCATACAGGATTCCTGCACACTGGGACCCCCCCCCCCCACAACTATCTACTACTACCTCCACTGAGTATACCTCTTCAAAATATACTGGCAGGGTTCTGTTTTTGGTTGAAAATGGTGATTGGAGTGGCTGCAAACGTGGTGCACGGGTCTACTGCCTACTACGCGCACGCGACTCCTTCTTTTTGTTGGAGTTTTTGTTGAAGTGTTGATCTTCTTAGACCCATAATTTGTGCTACTATCGTGTACTAGGAAGTCCATGATATTGTGGTTACTCGTAATACCGCTCAACCCAGAGCGGAATCCCCTCTATATATACCTTTTCGTCCTGGACTCCCTGTTCCTGCACCCGGACTCGGTATTAAATTTTCTATTTAATAGTAAATTACGTACAATAATTCTATATGGTAAATAGAATAAAAGATTATAAGTAAGGATAACAACATAATGATCTTTCATCTGAGGAGGACATAACATATTTAAGCATATATCTACATATTTTATATCATTTTATTTTTATTGGTAAAACACTGTCTTAATATTAATCCCCTGTTATGTTCTTTAATACATTTATGCCTAAACTTGTATTCGTTGATGGTGTGTCTCGAAGGCGACAATTCAGGCCTGAATAACTTTGAGAATAGAGAGATAGAACAGACGCGGTGTTTGTAGATGAGTCTGGACCACCAAATGCCGCCAATTGATCCTTCAAAGATTGATTGGGTTCGAACTCTAGAAACACAACCGAATGAAATCGAAGGTGTCCCCAGGAGCTATAAGGAGGCCATGCATCTGAGGAGCAGGATACTCTGGACTGAAGCGTGTGATAAAGAAATGAGTGCTCATGATACGAACGGAACGTTTGAGTTAGTCGAATTACCAAGAGGGCGGAAACCAATAGGTGCCAAGTGGGTATTCGCACTAAAAGATAACGGCGTATACAAAGCAAGACTTGTGGTCTTAGGGAACTTTCAGAAGGAAGGTATTGATTATCAAGAAAAACATTCTCTCCGGTGATCAGATACGAGAGCTTAAGGATGGTTCTAGCCATTGCAGTGAAGCAAGGGTTGGTGATAAGACAGATGGATGTCACGACTGCGTTCTTGAACGGTGTACTAGAGGAAGAAACCTATATGAGACAACCAGAAGGTTATGTTCAACCAGGAAAATAACATTTAGTCCTCCGATTAAGGAAGTCTTTATATGGATTAAAGCAGGTCCCTCGTGTATGGCACCAAGTCATACATCAGGTCATAGTGAAATTTGGGTTTGAGAGATGCATATCAGAACCGTGTGTTTGTATATTACAAGCCTCACAACGGGAAGTTACTTATGATTGCGTTATATGTTGATGATATATTGATCCTCGGCCCAGACAACACATGTGTGGAAAAGGTACTGTCAAATCTTTCCAAGAACTTCGACATGAAGGACTTGGGAACACCGAAGAAATTTTTGAGAATGAACTTAGAAGTCGGGGACAATTCCATTGGCTTAAATCTTGAGGATTACATCTACAAGCTAAAGCCATATGCTGGGAAAGGAGGAATGCGGAACACTTATACACCAGGAAAACACAAGGAGCGTCTTCATGTTCTTACAGAAGAAGAACTGCAGGAAGACTGTGATGAGACGGAGTACAGATCGATTGTGAGAACACTTCACTGATATCTAGTTTAGAGACGAATATAAGTGACCTAAGATGAATCCTGAAGCACCATACTTAAGAGAACTATTGGAAGCCAATGCTATAACAATTCCAACTTACCAGAGAGTTTACAGTTACTCTCAACAGATGGTTCCTCAAAGCGAGGAACCGGAGTGACTTATATAGCTTTGAGAGAAACGTGGAACCANACCGGAGTGACTTATATAGCTTTGAGAGAAACGTGGAACCAAAAAACTCTCCACCAGAACAATGGTAAGGATTGTTCTGGAATATTCGAAAGAGGCCATCTATGCACGAAGTGCTCTGATGGCCAAACGCCGTATCATCTTTGTAACAATCGGACTGAGAGGCTTCATAATACCTTCATAGCCAGGGCCCTGCCTATGGTGGATCTAACATCCCCTCTTTTATATTATTTATTGAATGAAATGATCTAACTTGATTTATAACTTTAAATTGTTTTAAATTATCTTCCCATTGTCTTACAAATAATTCATTTTGATACCGGCCTACCGGCCAGCATTGTTAAGTCAAATCTTTCTTATACTGGGATTTGAAATGGAACATATTTAACACGAAGTAAAGCATAGTATCTAAGGAATGTCTGATTGTCAGGACATTTGTTAATGTTAATATTAGGTTCATTAATATTAAATTTAATGAGCTCATCTATATTAGGTTTTGTTTCCTTGTCTGAAGTCAAACTGACTACTCTTGACACCAAGACCCGGATACAATACTAGTCTGCACTCATGCGTTCCTCGGAACCTTATGAGGCTTGTCCAATTCCTTTGTACTACATGCACCATATTACCCGCTTACACGTATCAGCACATATCACATGTTCAACATTCAACAATAGGATCCACCAGTAAATGCTCAGGTCTGGTTGTTGAGAATGAGCAATGACTGATCATTCCAGAAATGGAAGGCTCGCTCTTAGAAAGTATAGTGTGCTACGCCTTCCTTTGGTGATTCTTGATGAAGGTTTAGCTCCAGCATGAAGCATGTTGAAGAAGGGTTTTTTAACTTCAGTGAAAGACTGAAAGTTTAGCAGAGTTCCTGGACTATATAAGTTGGAACTCTGGCTACAATCCTAGTGTTAATTAATCAATCAGAATATTGTCTATGAGGATACCAAGATGTCTTCTACTCCCATATCCATCAGAAACAGCTAGACCCCAGAAACAGCCAGACCCACCAGAAACAGCCAGACCCACCAGAAACAGCCAGACCCACCAGAAACAGCTCTCATGTAACTCCTCAAGTATACACATACCTTGATGAGACCATGAACTTTATGAACACCAATAAGTACAGTCCTGTGGATTGTACTCCATGGCTATTGAAAGGACCACCTGACGTGCCCGAGTTGCGGGCACATGAGGAGATAAGTAATCTACACTGGTTTATACTGCACAATGCCGTCGTATTTACTTACATACTGATGATGTACTTCTGTATGCAACAAGCTTCTGCTTCTGTCTATGTCCGGAATCTTTTTAGCCTATGTCAAAAGATTCTATCCATGTAAATGCATTGTTAAGACTTTGAAAGCTGTATTTCTTTAGACTGGCCGCTAAACATAAAGTATTTGTAATAATTTCCATCAGCGCCTTGAGTAATGATCCATAATATCGACTAATTGGGGGGAAGCCAATTGCTTTCTTAGATAACTTATTAGTAATGCGGCTCTACTGAATCTACTGATCGGTCATTCTAAGCATATAAATTTGCTTCACTATTTACAATTCCTTATGATCCATCCGTTTTGGTTTCATCCGAGCATTTGGTCACTCACTTCAACATCAACAACAGAACTATCATCAAGGGTTTCTCAATGATTCAGATCAAACCACAAATCTGCAACCTCTGCAACAACATCTGACAATCAAATCATTCTTCTTTGTCTTTTTCTTCTTCTTCCACAATCACCAATATGAATCCGATGGGGAACTTATGGATCAGAACATAATAAATAATCACATGTCAATCATTGAAAGACTCAAAGTTACAAGGCTCATGAGTTAGGCAGCATGGTGGTCGCTTTTCACTTAATTTTCCTTTAGATGACCATGGATGCTTCAGTTGTGTTCACTTGCAAAAGTTCCTCTAGATGATCATGGATGCTTCAGTTGTGTTCACTTGCAAAAGTTCCTCTGGATGATCATGAATGCTTCAGTTGTGTTCACTTCTTGCGGTAGAAAATGGCCGAGGAGTTTTCACCAGCGCTCACAACTTGCTCGAAAGCTTCATTGTCTAACAACTCCAAGCGGTACTTGCTTCTGTCATGGAACTTTTTGAGCAACTGCTTGGATGAGGTTTCAAGGTCCAGGGGCTCAATCAACTTGGGGATTTGAAGTGGCTTGGCACTTTTGACGTTCTTTCCATTGCCAAACTGTCCGAAGTTGTTGCTTCCAAAGACCAACACATCTTTGTGAAGCCCGTTGTTGTCCAAAGTGACAAAGGTATGGTTTGCTCCACTTGCAATGTGCTTGAACCCAATGTTGCGGAGCATATTGACGGACTCGTCGAACTCCTGCATCCCCACTAGACTCTTGATCACTTGGGGAACGGCCACCATTTGCAAGTATCTGGATAATCCCAATTGGCCGAGGAGCCCGTTTCCGAAACTGAGAAGAAACTCCTGCTTCAAGATTTTTTTGTGCAGGTCCTGGTCCATTAAGTCGTTATCGGTGGCAGAAACTTGCAAATAATTGGATTCGCTCACCGAGTACACGTTTTCCACCGATAACTTCCCGGTTTTAAGCCCTTTGGGAAGGTGCGTTTTGGTGATTCTCTCCAAATCATTGATGTTGAATGCCACACGGGGCACCGGCTGCGAATCCTCATTGGCGGATTTTTCCTTTCCACATTGGCACGACGAGTTATCGCCCCAAGTCCAAATGTTCCCATTTTCTTCCACGGCAACGTTGGAGTAGTCTGTGCAGGAAATACTCTTGAAGTTTCTGCGGTTAATGCTCCTGGAATCCTTGGAAGCCACCACCTCATAATTCATATTGGTTAGTTCGAAGGGGTGGTTGATTTGGGGTTGTTGCACATTCTGTAAAAAGTTGGAGAATGTAGGGGTTCCAAATTGACCCTTGTTCACGGGTTCAGGACTGCAGTTCATCTCAAATAAGCGGCCGTGGGACGTCAAAATGAGAAGATGGAATTTTCCCGAGCTTATTTCGGAGACTTTTTCGCCACGAGCCAAATCTAGTTCAATCTGGGAAGCACCATGGGATTTAAAGAGCCCAAAAAGATTGAACCGAGATGTCTGCGGCTCCAAGGCCTTAGTGTAAAACGTTTTCGAGTCATCGGCCAAAAGGTACAAGTTATCGTTGCAAGTCACAGCCTTTTGGACTTTTTTGGGGACGGAGATGTTGCGAAACACGAAACCATCCTTGGTCTTTTCGTACTCAAACACCTTTCCTTTTTCGTCCACTCCAACTGCATATTTGTCGGTCACCACCAAGTCCCGGAGGTACTTACCGTCGAACTCCTGCACCCGGACCGGCACTCGTCTGCCATTGATGGCACCGAAAAGGTATACGCCCGGGTTAGAATCCAGGGCCTTCAACGTACTAAGGAAAGGAGCATCAATCTCCGCGTTCATCACCTCCATCATATTGGCCACATTCCTGGTGTTCTCCTTTGGGTCCTTCATATCCTTGACCTTGCTGATATCCAAGTTAAAGTCCATCAAGCTGCGGAAATATGCCTTGATGTATTTGTAGTTCATGATGATCAGGTACCCCGAGAGAATGGCCACCAAGGCGAATCCTCCAATTGCAAGACCCTTGATGCGCTGTAAAAACTCCCATTTCTCCTTGGCCTGTTGCTGGTTTTCAGCGACTTTTTGCTCCTCGAGGTGTTTTTGGTACTTGGCTTCACTAGACGTGGGCTGACTCTGCAGGCCCAAATCGAAGTGGAACTCCTTCTTGTGCTTGTTGAACTCGTCGATGGAGTTTTTATTGGAAAGACATCTCAATTGGGAAATGTTAAGCGGGACTCTATGCAAGCCATGCATTTTAAGAGTACGCATGCCTTGGGCCCGAAGGATTCGTGCACCATACACGGGGAGGAGAGTCATGGTGATGGATCCAGGGGATGGAATGCCGGATAGGTGCGGGAGAATGCATGCGTATATGCAGGCATGTTCTAAGAAAATAGGAACATAGGAACATAGGAACATGAACATCAGTGCCTCAGCAATGCCATAGTTAATTACCAACCCTGTAATTATCCTACCCGAAAGTAAACTCATAGAAATTAAGAACTATATATAGATATGAGTGTTAAGGGAAATGGTTGTATGTGGGGTGACTCAGTAGAGTTGCCTATAGGGAAAGCATGTTATGGTCTGGCCCTGTCCACGAAGTCTGAAAATACTACGTTAAAAAATGGGGGAGGGAGGCCCCCTTTTATATTAGAGAAAGTGGTCACAAAAAGAGGGAAACGCCACCTATTTGTACTTGAAACAACAACGTGCATGAAGTTTCAAGAACCGTGTTTCATACTCAGTGCATAAAGGTTGCGAATTGGTTCGCGGGAGGTTGGGAGAGGCGGAAGAGTTGATGCGGCTGAAGACCCATACACACGACATCAACTAACCAGAAAAATAAGGAATAAACACCCGTACACCTATTGTATATAAAGACCCGTACACCATTGGTTTTGATCCAAAACTCTTAAGCCTAATCCTAAACATTAATGATTAAGGTAGACGGTATTGGAGTTTTGGAGTTAATATTGTCTGTGTTTTGGTGAAGGGGAGTCCGAGGGTAAGTACAGGTCCGAGGGTGAATAAGAACTCGAGGGTAACGAGGGTCACCTCGGTAGAACCCCTACTGAATGTACTGCACACAGTGGTCGCACCGCCATATCAGCACCACCACCATAGTCACCGTCAGTTCTAGATAAGTTTCAGGAGTGTTTCAGATTTGTATCAGTTCCAATTTTAGTCAGTTCCATTTACAATCAGTTCCAAATCAGTCAGTTTCACAGCCAAAACTCACACACTCGTACGCAATGTTCAAAGCTACAGGCATGTCCGTCTATTTGTCCGTTTACACACTTGCCCCAGGCGTCCGAAGCGTCCAAGGCGTCCAAGGCGTACGGACACTTAGCGGTATAACCAAATTTGATACCAAGAAGTTTGTGCAGTCGCTAGAAAAAGGTGGATTCACCCTCCAACAAGCAGAAACCGCCGTGGTCATTGTAAACAAGGCGGTAAACGACGGAATCAGCTTGATTGCCAAAAACCTCGTTTCCAAGGAAAAGTTGAATTCGGTGGCGTACCAGCAAAAAGTGGATTTCGCCAAGTTGAAAGGCGAATTACAGACCATGGACAAATCCGAGTTTACCAGCTTGAAGAAAGAACAAGAACAACTTCGCACCAATTTGACCAACCTCCAGAATAGGCTCAAAGAGGAAATCACCAAGAACCTGGCCAGTGTGCGGCTTGATTTGAATTTGGAAAAAGGCCGTATACGGGAAGAGTCTTCAAGTCATGAGTCGAGAATTGAAGATACGTTTACGAGGATAGATGAGGAGATAGCCAATGTACAGATGCAAATCAAGAGTGTTAAGACTCAGGTCATGCAATGGTTGATTGGTGTGAGTTCCGGTACTGCGGCTCTAATGCTAGCATTTGTGCGGTTCTTTGGGTGATTGAAATGATTGAAGTGACCGAAATGAATGAAATGATTGAAATGATTGAAGTGATTGAAGTGATTTATTGATGTGGTTTTACAAGAGCGATACTCGGTTATAGTTGTTACCCATGATTATGGAGACAGGCGAGGTGTCAGGGTGCTAACAAATGGACTACGAGTTTACTACATGCCTATATGGCAGGTTGATTGCAGTTCAACATTCCCGGCGATTATCGTGTCTATTCCCATCATAAGAAATATCTTGGTCCGAGAAAGCATTGATATTGTTCATGGGCACGGTTCGTTCTCCAGTTTGGCTGGTGAGAGTTCAAGGCCAGTCTCTTATCGTTGGGTTGCACCACAGAAACGTCAGGCTTGGGGAAAGGCGACTTGCTCAACGAAGGCGTGGCATTGTTGACGTACTCAGAGCTTTCATACGTGGAAACCACATATGGCTGGGAGTAATGAATTGATTGGGTGATTGGTGATTGAAGTGATTGAAGAGTTTAAAGTGGTTGGAGTGGTTGGAGTGGCTGAAGTGATTGAAGTGATTGTGTCATCAGAAAAGCCATTAATTAGATTGGAAGAAGGCTACAACGAAGCTACGAAGCTGGACGGCCAACAGGTACAACGAATCAGCTCTAACAGTTAGTTGCCACTGTTTATTGTCACTGTTAGTTGTCACAGTTAATTATTTTACTGGAGTGATGTGTTGGAGTGATTGTGGAGTCACTGGTTTGGAGCGACTTCTGATCAGCATTTGCTTCTGACTTACATAAAGTACTTCAACGCCAATTCCAAATCAACCATTCTTTGATTTTTGGATATTAAAGTCTCTTGCTTGTGTGGTTTCAGAAATGTTTCAGAGTCTTTTTACATTGGCTTGAAACTGGTCTCTGAACGGCTTCAGAATGGTTTCAAAATGGGTGTAACCCAGATTGTGATTAGCTCTATCCTTATCTGGTATGAGTGTAATTCTATTCTGGGATTAGACTGGTTCTGAATGCTTAACTTGGTCAAAAAAGCTTTAGACTAGCTTTAGACTAGCTTTAGACTGGTCACGGATTGGGTCGGGTTTAAGGTCAGTTCAGTCTAGTCTGGTTTATGTGGATTCAGAATAGACTGGTCTTTGAAGGTTTCTGAATCGTTTGTACGGTATTGTATTATAGATTTTTAGTATACACCATCACCCATCGTTGGTGAATAATTGGTGAGTAATTGGTGAATGCCATGAAGAGTATTTGTTAGTGTACATCACTCACCAATTTAAACAAGGTAGACTAACTAGATTAGCTAGACTAACTAGACTAAGTAGATTAGCTAGACCAACTAGATTAGCTAGACCAACTAGATTAGCTAGACCAACTAGATTAGCTAGACCAACTAGACTGAATACAGTCTCTATAGTGTTTTTGTAGTATATCAGCTTTCCCCAATTATCCCTTCCTCAATGTATTCATTCACCACCATTCACCAGTAAATTGGTTAATTCTATTTTGGTGTACTCCACTCACCAATGAATTGGCGAATAATGAATAATTTCAAACGACATATTCTTGGTTCAAACCATTACCAATACCATGTACTAATATTGGCTATATTGAAGAGCGGTAAATAGTATATTAGTTTGTTACCACCATAGTCTACTCCACTCCACTCTATTACTCTCTACTTTATTACTCTCTACTCTACTCTACTCTACTCTATATTACTCTACTATATACTCTACTCTCTACTATATACTCTCTACTATATACTCTCTACTATATACTACTCTCTACTATATACTACTCTCTACTATATACTACTCTCTACTATACTCTATACTCTATACTCTATACTCTATACTCTATAATCTATACTCTATACTCTATACTCTATAATCTATACTCTATACTCTATCCTTTATCCTCTATCCTCTATCCTCTATCCTCTATGCTCTATCCTCTACCCTCTACCCTCTAAGTTTTAACCTCTAACCTCTCACTTTACTTTACCTTACTCTATTTTACTCTCTACTCTACTATACTACCTTACTCTCTACTCTCTATACTACTCTACTATCCACTATACTCTACTCTATACTACTCTACTCTACTCTATACTCTAACTTCTCACTCTACTCTACGCTACACTCTACTCTACGCTACACTACCCTACCCAACTGCACTACTGAGACTTGTATGAGAGCACTGTATCTTTTGTAGACGCGAGTATCTGAGCTACGCATTTGAGCAACGATTTGAGCTACGATTTGAGCTGCGATTTGAGCTGCGATTTGAGATACGCATTTTAGATACGGTGCGCCCATCTCGTCCATTCCTGCCCTCACTCCTGCCCTCATTTCTGAACCCTTCTCAAAATCATCACCATCAACTCGTGAGTTGCTCTCGCACAGTCGTACTATACGCACCCACCACCCATACAACACACTCTCACTATAATACCACACTATACCACACTCTATACTACACTATATCACACTCTATACTACACTATACCACACTCTATACTACACTATATCACACTCTATACTACACTATATCACACTCTATACTACACTATATCACACTCTATACTACTCTATATCACACTCTATACTACACTATATCACACTCTATACTACACTATATCACACTCTATACTACACTATACTACTCTATTCTACTCTATACTACTCTATACTACTCTATACTACTCTATACTACTCTATACTACACTATATCACACTCTATACTACTCTATACTACTCTATACTACACCAATAAATAGTGGATGGGGTGAATTGATTTGTGGGTAGTACCAATAAATTTGTGGGTGGTACCAATAAATTGGCGAGAGAGAATGGTGCAGGACTGCGCTCAGTACCAACACCAACCCTAGCATCATGAACTCCGTCTATAACCATGGCATAAAACAAACACAAAGTCTAACACGAGACCTTGCGGCGTTCGAAAAAAACGTTAGCACGCTGCCCATGTCTCTCCAAGGTCTGATCATCACGTCGCTCACCGGCTTCAAGAAAACCATTAAGGAGTATACGGATTTGGTGCGGCAGTGTGATAACGTGGACGAGAAACATGAGGCTCGGCTCCGCAAGTTTTCCACGGATTTGGCTCTGTTCCAAGCCAAGTTTGATTCTTTACGCCACCAACGTGATGCTTTGGTGCAGGCGGAATCCCATCAACAACTTATTGGCCGCCGTAGTGGTGCCTCGGATAACCCATATGACCCATCGGCCCCTGTGGCCCATCCGGAGCCCATGTCGTACCTGGAGGGACTATATACCGAGAAACAATCGCTTGGTCGGGGGAATCAGCAACTTGACATGATTTTGGAAATGGGCCAGACTGCGTTGGGGGATTTGGTGGAGCAAAATGAGACCTTGAGGAAATTAGGCGCCAAGTTTGAGCTGAGTTTGGTGACTTTGGGTGTGAGTCAGGGAACTATCCGCCGAGTGGAACGTCGGGCTCGCCAGGATAAATGGTTATTCTGGGCAATGGTAGTGGTGTTCTTTGTCTTGTGTTATTTTATCATCAAGTACTTTCATTAGTCTTTCGTCACGTGATGGGTCACGTGATGGGTCCTGGTTCTGCTCTAGGCCTAGTTCTGCTCTGGTCCTAGTTCTGCTCTGGTCCTAGTTCTGCTCTGGTCCTAGTTCTGCTCTGGTCCTAGTTCTGCTCTGGTCCTAGCTCTGGTTCTGGTTTCTGTTATGATTACCGGTACTTCTCGTTTCCCTGGTATTGGTTCTAATTCTGGCTCCTTAGCCACATGACTAGTGCTAGTGCTGGTTCTGGTTCTGGTTCTGGTCACTAGCTGATAACTGGCTCTGTCACTGGTATTGGTTCTAGTTCTGGCTGGCTATTGTGTTGTCACGTGACTAGTGCTGGCCTAGTGTTGGACTAGTGTTCAATTGGCTACTAGTGCTGGTCCTGATTCTGTCACTAGTCACGTGACGGGTGACTGGTGACTGGTGACTGGTGCTGGACTGGTGACTGGCTGATAACTGGCTCTGTCACTGTTCCTGGTTATATACGCTGGTCCTAGCTCTAGCTCTAGCTCTAGCTCTAGCTCTAGCTCTGGTTCTAGTTTTAGTCGGTGGTCAGCGGTCACTGCTAGTTCTGGCTCTAGTTCTGGTTCTAAATCTAGCTCTACTTCTGTCACTGGTTACAGATTACTTGTTGGTTGAGTACTAGGTGCTTACTGGCTGCTCTTGGTTCTGGTTCTAGCTATGGTTCTGGTTCTGGTACTGTTTCCTGGTGCTGATATTTCTTCGTGGTCCTGGTTCTAGTTGAGTACTGGTTCTAGTCACTGTTCTAGACCAAAGTCACTATTTCCTGGCTCTGACACTGGTCTTGGTTCTAGTTCTGACTGGTCACGTGACTAGTACTGAACTGGTAACTAGTTAGTTACTGGCTCTAGCTCTAGTCATAATTCCGGTTACAGGTTTCTAGGTGGTTGGTTACTAGGTGGTTGTTGGTTAGTGGTACTGTTTTTGGCTCTGTCACTGGTCCTGGTACTGCTCTCTGGCTCTAAATCTAGTTCTGGTACTGTTACTGTTACTGGCTCCAGTCATCACTTTGCTTTAGTCACTGGTCTCTGCTAGCTCTAGTTCTAGTTTTGGTTCTAGTTTTGGTTCTAGTTTTAGCTGCAAGCTACTAGTTGGTTACTAAGTGGGTATTGACTTTGTTACTGGTGTTTCAGATGCATTAATGGTTATCTCCTTGGCTATTTACATTGATAATGACTACTCACTGGTCACCTGGCTTCGAACAATGACTACTTGCTGGTACATGATTTTTTGTTAATGGTTACTCTTACCATAGCTGTTTGACCAGTTACAGTTACTAGCTACTTGACTAGCATTACTATTAGTTACTGACTGGTCGTTAGTCAAGGGATTGATATGGATGACTTGATTGTGGGAGTCCGTTTATTGTGATGAATACCTGAATTCTCACTGGTGACTCATACTGGTGACTCACTGGTGACTCATACTGGAGACTCATCCTGAGTCAAGTCCAAGTAGATGAGAGTTGATGATGGATGAGCTGCACATATGACTATATCAAGATGAGTGTTCATATTATGGGTTCTGATGATGACTATGGGTTCTGGTGATGACTATGGGTTCTGGTGATGACTATGGGTTCTGGTGATGACTATGGGTTCTGAGGATGACTATGGGTTCTGAGGATGACTATGGGTTCTGAGGATGACTGGAATGGAAACAGTGAATATTCGACCATGGCAATTCTATGCAAAAGGTATACTAATCACTTTAGGTTAGTACCAAATGGAGTGCACATTTATGAGTGTTTTTGAGAGTGCATTCATCATAGCATTACTATGACATTTTCTCAATACACCATATGTTCTCGTGTGCGTCTACTTGATTTATTCTTGCAGACTCAGAAAACAGTGCCAAACCGGATTGTTATTCAATCAAAATAAGAAACAATCTTTGGGTGGAATATCTGTGCAGTCATCCCAAGTCATCCAAGTCGTCCAAGTCGTCCCAGATTTTCTAAGTACCTCCGCGTGATTATTTCCTAAACCGATTTTCCCAATTTCGCCAAGTCTTAGCTGTGAGGTCATGGTCTGGTCCTGTGAGAAATAGTTTATCCGCGGTGCATCCAGCCACTCACTCTCTCTCACTCTCCCTCACTCACTCACCAATACTAACTGATACCATATTAACAGATACTATGCCATAGTGACCATACCAAACGGCCATACCAAACGGCCATACCAAACGGCCATACCAAACGTCCGTACTAAATAACCATACTAAATAACCCAACCCCACTTTTCCCTAATTCATAGCCTATACATTTATTCTACTTACTACTGTATAAAGTATGGACGTTCCCCTCCTTTGAGGTGACCTGCATGTACACACCCTGTAAAGCCATCCTCGCGTCGCCCCCACTCACCATCTCCACCATCTCCTACCTTCTCCTATCAACACCACTACACCACTACACCACTACACCACTACACCAAACCTACTTACTACCAATCCCAAAAAATCATACTTACCCATACTAATTAATATGTATACTGATTTATAGTGGTTGGAGACTGCATACACTGAGTCCTCCCTTTCACTGACTCCTCTCTACACTAGCAGCTTTTGCTCTCTACACTAGGAGCTTTTGCTCACTCCACACTAGCAGCTTTTGCTCTTTACACTGTCTGCTGCTCTCATGCCTGCTACTCTCATACATTCTCCGACATAATCGCTTTGATTCATCCCTTGTGCTCCGAGATCATGGCTTTTGCTCGTTTGTATAGAAGTGACTTTCCTTTTTAGGAAAGTAACGAATGCCCGAAACGGAGAAACCTGGTACCATGTGCGGCGCGCAGCCCACAACATTTCCTAAATAGGCAAAGGCGCACTGGCTGCGAAAACCCATTTACCTAAACCGGTCATCTTTGACTTTCATTCGCTCTCCATTTATATACTTCCACACCCACCGGAAACCGAAATGATCTGTATTATTTATTATAGCTTCTCAAGTGTGAAACATCTGGAGCCAGTCTGAAACTTTGGAATATTTGGAACATCGGAACCACTATACTCAGTGACTCAAAGACTCAGTGACTCAGTGACTCTCAGTGACTCTCAGTGACTCCATTCCATTACCATACTCTAACATATCCACAAGACTCTAAATCCGGTTCTATCAAGACCACACTACAGTCATTTCAATTGGACCATCTTTTCTATCTGATACTTGAACTTGTATCTATACCGACTGATCTATACCAACTGATCTATACCGACTGATCTATACCAACTGATCTATACCGACTGATCTAGGGCCTGAACGTCTCACCTGATACCATTACGTTATATCTCTACCTGACCTGATCTAATACTGATCTAATACTGATCTAATACTGATCTAGTATTGATCTATACTGAAATATATTGACCTAAGATGCTTTTTCTTCGGCTTCTTTTTCTAATTGCTTTGGCGTGGGCATTACCGATTCATCTCAATGCACGTGACGACGATGTGATTATCACCACGACCCAAAATGTGGGTTGGGCCGCTCTTTTTGGCGCTAAAACTACCACTCCTGTTGCTGCTGTTGCTGCTGCTACTCCCGTAGCTGCCACTCCTGCCACTCCTGCCACTCCAACTGCTGCCAATACCCCCAATTCCAATGCAAATACAAATCCTGGTTCGAGTGCTGGAAGTACTGGTACCAAGTCGGGTGGTGTGCTCTCACTGATTCTTTCTCTTTTTGGTGACTCCAATGACTCCAGTGACTCCAGTTCTGGTGCCAATTCTGGTACTAGTTCTGGAAACACTGGCTCTTCTAGCTCTTCTGGTTCTTCTGGCTCTTCTGGAAACACTGGCTCGTCTGGAAATACTGGGACTACAAGCTCTACTGGCTCTACTGGTTCTAGTTCTACACCTAGTTCTGGTTCTGGTTCTGGTTGGCTCTCATCTATTCTCGGTCTTTTCGGTGGCTCCAACTCCAATTCCAACTCCAATTCCAACTCCAATTCCGGAAGTTCTGGAGCTTCTGGAGCTTCTGGTTCTGGAAATATCGGGAATTCTGGCTCTTCTGGTTCTGGAAATACCGGAAATACTGGTACTGGTGCTGGTACTGGAACTTCAGCGTCCAGTTCCTCTTCAGAATCTAATGGTGCAGACTCGTCCGGATCTGGAGATACTCCAGGCTTCACAGGCCTTGTCACGGTCCAGGGTGCAGGAAATGGACAATCTCTGGGCTCATCTTCAGATAGTTCATCCTCCAGTTCTTCTGGTTCTGACTCCAACTTCGGTTCTGGGGCCCTGGACCTGGATATCTCCCTGGTAGCAGCATATGCTGAGCTTGGGGCAGGAATCTCCTACTCTCCCTACACCAAAGATGGCCAGTGTAAGTCCGCTAGTCAAGTGGCCAAAGATATGGCGCTCCTTAAAGCATACCCACTCATCCGGCTTTACTCAGTGGACTGTTCTGGAGTCAAAAACGTGCTTGCATCCATTTCATCCTCACAAAAAGTATTCCTTGGAGTATGGGATATCAATGCTCTTAGTTCCGACTTGCCTAGTATGGCAGAACAAGTGGAGAGTTCTAGTCGAGGCTGGAATGCAGTTCATTCTGTGTCTATAGGGAATGAGGTGGTCAATGCAGGAACAGCATCAGCCTCACAAGTGGCTAGTGCTGTTCAATCAGCTCGGCTGTGGTTTAAGCAAAATGCTTCATCTTATCAAGGTTATATTGTGGCTGTCGATACATTAGCAGCGATGATGGCGGACTCGTCTATGTGCAGTACCGGGGATTATATTGCAGTGAATTGTCATCCATATTTTAGTGGCATTGAGGCTTCCACTGCAGGCACGTGGTTAAAGAGTCAGGTTCAAAGTTTACAGAGTCACTGTGGAAATGGCAAAAAAATCCTTATTACCGAAAGTGGCTGGCCCACTCAAGGCAATACCGAGGGTAGTGCCGTGCCATCCGTGCAGAACCAATTATTGGCCATCAAGAGTATTGCCAGAACCATGGGTGACCAAGTATTGATGTTTACTACTTATAACGATTATTGGAAATCTCCAGGTGGTTGGAATGTCGAGCAACATTGGGGCATTTACGGTGACCCGAGCTCCTAACCCTCATGCTCCAAGCAAGTTGGTGGCGGGAGGGTGCTTAGTGGTCTATCTCATAGCATAACTAAAATCATGTAATATCAAAAATAGTGAAATACAAGTATTATATAACAGTTTGAGATCATCTTAGTTACCAAAAGACTTGTATATTTTTGTGGCCCTCGGAATTGGGAGCTATACATGCAGAACTATACCTATACACGCAGCTCTACACCCGTACACCAGGCGACCTCAGCAGAAAAAGGCCCAACGCAAAGCACCCTTTTTTTCATCGTACGGAAAAAATAATGGCATGGTTAGATTTCTGGAATTCCGGACATCATTCTGGGTGTGTTCAGGTGAAAATATATGGCTGATATCTTCGAAAAATGTGTCCCTGTAAAAGTGCACTGGTGCACTGACCGGTGCACCTCTGAATTCCGGTCAACTTCCGGCCCACGCATGTACAGTGTTTTTTCAAAACTATTCAAACCAGCACCACAGAATGGTTCAAACCAGTCCGACAAAATGTTTTGCTTCGAACCCCACTAGCAAAATTAACCCCACTGGCAAAATTAAACAAACCAATTAATTCAAAAAGTTTCGTACCTCTTCACACACTCTTTCAAACCAAATAATATATATGAAGTAATATATATGATCATATACAAGCAACAACAATATTTGCTTTATTTATAATAATTTTAGCAGGTGCACAATCTGCTAGAGGTTGAAGTTTATTAGTATCATTCTATACATTGAAAGGTAAAGTTAGTAATATTCTATAATGTTTCATTTTTTAACTTATATTTTTGAAGAAACTGCAGTGTTTTTCTAAACTATTCAAACCTTACTAGCAAAATTAAGCAATCCAATATACATACCCCACAAACAACGTCTTCAAACCAATCATATCTTCAAACAAGGTCTTCAAACCAATTATATCTTCAAACAAGGTCTTCAAACCAATTATATCTTCAAACAAGGTCTTCAAACCAATTATATCTTCAAACCAATCATATCTTCAACCAATCATATCTTCAGATATCAATTCATACACTTTAACAATTTGCTTTTGTATATATATATATATCATGATAGTATGGAACAACTGGTTTAAACAATGGCCTAGAGAATGGGATAAGTAATGGGAGTGGGATAAGTAATGGGAGTGGGATAAGTAATGGCCTAGATAGTGGACTAAAAAAGGCCTAGAGAGTGGATTAAAAAATGGTCTCAATGGTGGGGGTCTCTGTTCTTATATGTTGCGGTGCGCGGATGGCTGTAAATCAGAGCGAATGGCTGTAAATCAGAGAGTCGTGGCAAATGAGGGGCTGTTGCGAACAAAGAATATAAATAGAGCGCTATCCCCTCGCAACGGTTTTCTCTCACCACCAATAAAAATTCATACCAGTTAGAAATTCATACCAGTTCATGTTCCGCCCCGGTTTGACCCTTGATTGATACTACAAGACACTCCCAAATCAAATGTAAGTACATTAAAATATGATGTAATCGTCCAGATTTAAGGTTCCAGAATATTAGATTTTTCAATGAATGAAAGTTGGTGTTTGAAACATTCCGCCATTTGCCATTTGGTTTGGAAACACTGTGCGGAGGGCTGGGGGTTACGAAACCTTTGAATTTTTGGTTTGTTGAATTTTGCTAGTGTGGTTTGAATTGATCGTTTTACCGCACTGGTTTGAATAGTCTTGAACAACACTGTATATGGTGCTGCTTAACTGTTCTAATTCCGCCTACGGTTCTGTGTTTCGTTCTAGCCCTATCTTTTTTTTTTTTTTTTTGCTTTTGGCTAATACTAAATGTCTATAATTATAATTATAGTTGATATGATATTAGTATAATTTTTCTGTTTTTTTTATTTTTTACTGGGGTGGGTTTGGGGGAACGTTTGGTTAAGATTATGTGAGAATGCGCACACATATAAATCTCCAACGTTTATATAGTATACGATTAATCAGACCCTTCTCCAAATATATTTATATTTAACTAGGGGTAAGAATTGTGGTTGAAAAGACTAAGAAGGTAAAAAAAAGTGGAAAAAGTTAAATTAGAAGAGGAAATAAAGTTGGTTTTTGTTTTTAATCTTAGGGTGGATCCTGCACATAAGCAAGTTGGCTCCCTTCTTCTCTTTTCAACATTTCGAGAATTTCCCCATTTCGAGAATTTCCTCAATTCGAACAATATTGGCTGGTACATTTTTAACTGTATTTTATGTATATGGTGTATGTTCATAGAGTATGTTTATAGAGTATGCCTATAGAGAATGTTCATAGAGTATGTCTGTAGATTATGTTAGTGAGAGTTTATAGAGTGATTATATGATGTTACAGCTTACCTGCATATACCATTGTCGTGCACACACCACGCGCACCACCGGCCTAAAAACATCAACCAACTCCACCACCTCCTCCCCCAGCCATGTCCGATAGAGAAGCCAAGAAACTCGTGTCCCGGCTCACGCACGTGTTCGAGCCCATCTACACGCTCACAAATAGAGCAGGCCTCGCCGTGTATACCGATTTCCAGAAACTTCCCCCTAGAACCGGTACCGAGTACTATAAGTTCATCTCGCGCCCAATCTCGCTTCATACCATTGGACGTAACATCAAGCGCTACGCCTATAAGGATGCTCAGGGGTTTATTGATGACTTGGCGCAGATCACCTGGAACGCCCGCCACTTCAATGAGCCTGGCCTGGATATTTACGAAAATGCCCTTATTATCGATAAGTATATCCGGGAAGTGGCTATTCCTAAGCTTGCGTCCGACTCCAAAGTCCCCAATGCGCTGCTGTTAGCATATCCGGACTTGGGGCCTTTAGAAGATTATGGCCACGTGTCACGCTATGAAGATGATGCCACCTCCGCTAGTCCTTATGTGAAAAATGAGGAATATGATGATGACGATCTGATGCTGGCCCCCAGAAGAACTCATTTTGGCAGCCGCAATTCGGGGGCAGTTCGCCGTGGCCGGCCTCCAATCATTGATAAGCCCTACGAGTCTCGTATCAAGGCCATCATCAAACTGTTCAAGCGTGTGCGTCACCCGGACGACGAAAACCACATCTTGACCCACCATTTCGAACGGTTACCCGATAAAAGCCATGACGACTATTACCAGATGGTTGCTAACCCAATTTCGTTGCATGAAATCAGAACCAAAGTCCGCAGCAGAAAGTACACCACAGTGCAACAATTCTTGGACGACTTGGCCCTTATGCTCAGCAATGCCAAGCTCTATTACTCGGCTGACCCGGGCATGTCTAATGATATCCATTTGTTTGAACAGCAAGCGGATGCAATCATCCAGGCCGAGATGCAGAAGCCCGACTCAGAGTATATTTTGGCCACCAGTTCCGGTGCGGACCGCCACAAGACTCCTTTGGACTCGGTTACCGTTAACAACCACCGATATTCCGTGGGAGATTGGGTACTTATCCGTAACCCCAACGATGCACAAAAACCCATCTGTGGGCAGATCTTCCGGCTCTGGAATGCAGACGGCATCGACTACACCAACGTGTGCTGGTACATTCGGCCCGAGCAGACGTGCCACCGTGCAGACCGTCTTTTCTACATGAATGAGGTGTGCAAGACCGGTGAGTATTCCGACCACAGGGCCGCAGACATTGTGGCTCCTTGCTATGTGATATTCGTCACCCACTACCAGAAAGGTGACATTCCCCCCAACTTGCTTCCGCCAGGTGCTGAGTGGTTTATCTGTGAATTCAGATATAATGCCAATACCTATGCGTTCAACCGGATCCGGACATGGAAGGCATGTCTCCCCGATGAAATCCGGCACGTGGACCAGCCTATTGTGCCGATCAACGAGCCCAGAAAGTTGATCAAGTATGACTCGCCGCTCAAGGGTCTTTTGACCTACGATTCTCCGGACGATGCGTTGAAGGTGGCACCCGTGGAGGGCCCCAATGAAAACGGCCCTCCATTGATGGGTGCTGTGTTCCAGAAACCCCCCTACACCAACGATGAATTGGGCCAATGTTCTACGTCGCCCAACGTGACACCTCTCCCGGAGTACGACGACCTAGAGTCCGGCAGAAAGGCGTACATCTTCACACCCGTGTCGCAGTTAAAAACTTCGGTGACCGGATCAGGAGTTTACTCGTCGTCTGGAACAAGACATGTCAATGCCAACTATATCCCCGGCGGAGCAGACACACCCAGCTACGATAGTCCACAGGATACGCTACAGCATGACTCCGGATTCGGGTACTCAGCCCTCGGCAAGCACAAGAGCGAGCTTCTTTCAACAGGCAGAGAACACTCGCCCAGCCACCACGTGCTCGCCGGCACGTTCAACACCACATCGATCTACTCCAACGTCCTTCCCGGAGGAGTGGTTTCTTATGTCGATTCCGACACTGCGGGCGACTTCAAGGCCAAGGACCTCAGTGCGCAGATGATCACGTCGGACGGGCACATGGTGTGGTTCCGGTCGCCGCCCACAGTGATCGACCAAAAAACAATCACGCCGGTCTCGCATTCTGTGAAGTACTTGGCATGGAAGATTAAGCAGAAGCAGAAGCAAACTTAAGCAGAAGCAGGAGCAGAAGAAGAAGAAGAAGCAGAAGCAGAAGCAAGCTTAAGCAGAAGCAGACTTATAGCAGAACCACACACGAGGCCTGTATAGACAATGTGATATAGTAATGTACATTAGCGAACGCCGATACTGTAAATTAGAGTAATGGATCGGGCCGGCATATTGTAGCCGTCCCAGAGTACAGTAGAGATCAGGTTGATTTGATTGAAGATAATGAAGGGGAAAGGGGGAGAGGGACTGACCTATATATATGTATTTAGATACAGGACCATACACTTATATACAATACCAAGCTACTTATGTACAGTACGCAAATTCATACATACAGTACATTATTATAGCTGCGACGTTAACCAAACACCGGCATGAGCTATGAGCAGCAGTTTCAGGAATGTCTCAGCCAAGCCAAGCGAGTGGTGGCGCTCGTAGGGGCGGGACTCTCGGCCGGAAGTGGGCTTCCGATTTTCCGGGGCTCGCAACCGCTCTGGAATAACTTCAACATGATCGATCTCGCCACGCCCGACGCCTTCTACATCGACCCTGGGCTCGTATGGCAATTCTACGCCTGGAAGCGGTGGCAAGCCATACAGGCCCAACCCAACGGTGGTCACCATGCATTGGCCCAATTCTCCCATAATCCAAACTACGAGTTCATAACCATCACCCAGAACGACGACGATCTCCACCAGCGTGCAGGCCACGATCCCAACAAACTCCACGAGGTACAAGGTTCTTTTTTCCAGCTCAAGTGCACTTCATTTACGTGTACATATAGCGAGAGGCACCGAGGGCCATTGACCAAAACATTGGACGAAGGAGTAGAGGCGGAGGTGGGAAGGAGGGAGAGAAGAATACAACGAAAGGCGGAGAAAAGAAGAGAAGAGAGCGAAAGCCGGAGACATGGGGTTATTCGAAAGAGTGATCAAGTCAATGGAGATAATAGTGGTGGAATTAAGAGTGATGATTTTATGGTGTGTAAGAATAATGGTGGTGGAATTAGTGGTGAGAATAGTGGTGGTGAGAATATGAGTGAAGAAACTACTGTGTATGAGAATAGTCAGAATAGTGAGAATAGTGAGGACCGTGAGAATAGTGGTGAAGTTAAGAGTGGTGAGAAAAGTGAGAGTGAGCATAATAAGCATAGTGAGCATAGTGAGCATAGTGAGCATAGTGAGCATAGTGAGAATAGTGGTGACATTTATGGTTCGCAAGATCAATCTCTAGGTCGCGAGGATGAACTTGTACCAAGTGAAGAAGAACTTAGATTGAGTGAGGAAGGACTTAATGAGGGACTCAATGAGGGACTCGGTGAGAGAGTTACAGTGAGTGGATCAGGACTTGGGTCAGATCTGACAGTGAGTGGATCAGGACTTGGATCGAGTGAGGAAGAACTTGGGGTGGAACTTGGGGGGACTTCGGTGCAGGCACTTGAAGTGGAACAACTCCCCAAATGTCCCGTTTGCGGTACGCTCATGCGGCCAGGGGTGGTTTGGTTTGGAGAACCACTTCCGGTACGTGTACTCGATGATATCGATGAGTTTCTAGAGCAAGGCGTGGACTTGATTCTTGTGGTGGGCACCTCGTGCTCAGTATACCCTGCCAATAGCTACGTGGACTTGGTACGGTTGCGAGGAGGCAGTGTGGCTGTGTTCAACACTGATATCGACGAGAATGTGTTGCGGGGAGAAGTGCCCAGAACATGGGGCTTTGAGGGTGATGCTGCTGATACTTTGCCAAGGCTTCTAAGAGGCGTCACCAATAAGTTTTCATAACGGTCCAGGGCAGGTTCAAAGCAGGTCCAAAGCAGGTCCAGAGTCGGTCCAAAACAGGTCCCCAACCCCTCACCACCTTCCCAACCATCATTCCAACCATCTTTCCTATGCATTGACTAACCAGTTTCTAACCAGTTTCTAACCAGTCTTCTAACCATTGACTACCAGCTCTCATAACCATTGACTAACCATCGTTACCCGAATCCTAACCACCATTAACCACGAGACCAGAAACACTATCCTTCTTTAGCCATTCCATTATTGGAATAAACAGATCTACTCATAAGCTGTTTTTTTCAGATCCAGTTCTATGCATCAAGATCAGCATGGACTCTATAAGTGGATTATTGATGGACTATGAATGGACTCTATAAATGGACTATTGATGGACTATAAATGGACTATTGATGGACTATAAATGGACTATTGATGGACTATAAATGGACTATTGATGGACTATTCATGCACTATGAATGGACTATTCATGCACTATGAATGGACTATTCATGCACTATTGATGGACTATTCATGGAATTGATGTGGTACACCAAGTGGCATAGAAACTTATGGCTTGAATACGTCAGGCTTTAAGAATGAGAAACACCGGTTCAAGAGAAGATTACTGGTGATGTTTCCGAGAAGAGTGCAAGAGATATCTCCAGAGCTCACAGATTAAGTATCTTGCTTGCTACCTTTTTCTTGCTACCTTTTTCTTGTTGCACTGTCTTGTTGCATACACTTCATCAATGACCAAGTACACCGAATCCGGAAGAACATCCACTGATCCTAATGTCAAGTCCATGGTAAGTACACGGCCAAATCCATGGTAAGTCATGGTAAGTCATGGTAAGTCATGGTAAGTCCATGGGAAGTCCAAGGGAAGTCCGCCGTCAAAGTGCATATGTGCTTAAATTGCAGTGGTGATTGACCGGGATTATTGGGTGGGTGTATCTGCTTGGTCAATGTTTCACTAGTTCAATGTTTCACTGGTTCAATGTTGCACTAGTTCAATATTGGAGTGGCCGGTCTGCAGTCATGTGATGTTGAAAGGCTCGTATTTATGGAATGATTCATGGTAAATTGACCATTCCCATTCCCATTCACCACTCTAGAGACATACACTTATAGTGTATACATAGACCCAGGCTGAAGAAGATCAGTGTATTGCATTGGGTGCAAAATCTATGAGCTCAGGCTTTTTCCCGATATCTCCAGGAACCTAAACTTTCAACCCAAGATTACACCTTCTAACAAACAAAGTAAACAAATAAACACTAATACATCAATAAGAATAACATCAATAAGAATAACATCAATAAGAATAACATCAATAAGAATAACATCAATAAGAATAACCTCGTTTCTAACAATTACATCCATTCTAAGAATAACATGAATGTGATGTTTATAATGTGTACTCAGCTTACACAGTGGTCATGGTGTATATAGTCACTACACTGTACTGCTCCATTCACTATAATACCACCACCATAAGAATACTGACTACAATACTATTGTACTACTTACTCTACTACTACTTACTCTACTACTTACTCTACCACTTACTCTACCACTTACTCTACTACTACTTACTCTACTCTACTACTACTTACTCTACTACTACATGGCACTACTAGTCTACTACTAGTCTACTATTCACTCTACTCTACTACATGGTACTACTGTAATACTCAGTATACTACACGTATGTACTACTTACTATACTATACTACTCACTATACTGTATTACTATCACTACTACTGTACTACTAATCTACTACTGAACTACTACTACTATCACTAATACTGTACTACACTAATTACCACTGACTGACTGACCACTGATTGACTACTGCCTGATTGACTGACCACTGATTGATTGACTGACCACAGACTGACTGCTAGTGTGGTGTTAGATCCACCATAGGAAGGGTCCTGCCTATAGAGATATCATAAAGCCTACTACATCCAATCGTAACAATGACTAGACCCTTATTGTATGGATTTCTATGATGGAAGTGATAGGGAGTTTGCATTGGTCATCATAGTATTTTGTATAATGATGACTACTATTGCTCTGAAAAATGTATCGGTTAGGCATAATGTATCAAAGAACATAACATAGTAGTCAGTCAGTCAGTGGTCAGTCAGTCAGTGGTCAGTCAGTGGTACCAGTAGCAAAAGTGCAGCAGCATTATTAGTATAGTGGATACTGAACAGTAGTCAGTATTAGTCAGTAGTCAATAGTGGTATTAGTCAGTAGTCAGTATTAGTCAGTATCAGTCAGTAGTCAGTGGTCAGTATTAGTCAGTAGTCAATAGTGGTATTAGTAGTAGTAGTAGTAGTAGTAGTAGTAGTAGTAGTAGTAGTCAGTAGTAGTAGTAGTCAGTAGTCAGTGGTCAGTCAGTCAGTAGTAGTAGTAGTGTAGTAGTAGTAGCAGCAGTGAGTAGCAGTGAGTAGTAGTCAGTAATCAGTAATCAGTAGCAGTGAGTAGTAGTAGTAGTCAGTGGTCAGTTAGTCAGTGAGTAGTAGTAGTAGTGTTCCTAAGAACTACCTTTCAAGGTGAAAGATGGTATTGTTAACCTTGTTGAAAGACACTTAGTTACTGGTATTTTCAGAGCAAATATGGAGACCAGATCAACCTAGAATATCATTTCAGGGTTTATTGATTACTTTGAGAAACATAAAACAAGTGACAAGAACTGGGAAAGCTATGAGCACAATGCTAAAAATTATCACAATCAACAGGGGTCAAGATTTCGGAACTTGGCACTTCAGAGGTATGACTAAAGGTTAAATACTTAACGTACCTCATGAATGAAAATTATGATTCTGAATTGATCAAACGGTCAAATGGTCAAATGGTCAAATGGTCAAAGTATTTGAAAAGTGTTTTTGAGGAGAACAACGGGTGATATTCCTGTGTTAGTAGTATTAATAATGAGTATTAAGTAATAGCCAGTAATAGTCAATATCAATTGTAGTAAGGGTTGGATTCTGGGTACTTCATGACGTCTATTCACTATGTTCATTCACACAGTCAGTCAGTCAGTAGTCAGTATTCAGTCAGTCAGTAGTCAGTCAGTAGTCAGTCAGTAGTCAGTCAGTAGTCAGTCAGTAGTCAGTCAGTAGTCAGTCATTAGCAGTCATTAGTCAGTAATCAGTAGTCAGTAATAGTAGTAGTTCCAGTAGTATCAGTAGTAGTAGCCAGTCAGTGTTAGTATTAGTAGTAGTAGTCAGTAGTTAGTAGTATGGGAACAGAACAGACAGAACACACAGAACATAGAGTAGTCACAAGGGAATGAAGTAAAAACAGTCTGAATGGTGTGGGGGAAGGTGTTGGCGAGAGAGCCAGCCCTAGACCCCATTAATCATAAGTCCATGATATTTAACCATTTGAAGCCCTGATCTTGGACTGAGCCCTGAACTGGAGCCCTGAATTGAAGCCCTGAATTGAAGCCCTGATTCTGAATTGAAGCGCTGGGCGTGAACACAAGCGCTGGGCGTGAACCCTCGGAACTCCCTAAAGGTTACCCCACACTTTGGCATTGATAGCTTCATGTTGGAATTGGTTTAGACCCCACAACAGACCCCACAACAGACCCCACAACAGACCCCACAACAGACCCCACAACAGAATCCAGAACAGAATTCACATCTGAATCCACAACAAATTCCATTAGAACAGGTTTCACAACAGACCCCCTAGAGCAGACCCCCTAGAATAGAATCCACATGAGAGATCTGGAGAAGAGATCAGGAGAAGAGATCAGGAGAAAAGATCTGGAGAAGAGATCTGGAGAAAAGATCTAGATAAGTCGGAGGCTGTATCTGTTTTGACTCGTGACCAATGCGCCACATCCTCTTTCCTCTTTCCTCTTTCCTTTTCCACAGTGAGTTAATCAGCTGCAGAGATCACGAGAGGCACACAGAAAAATTGAGGAGTGAGAAAAAACAGAAGTAGATAGTGAGAGTGAGAGTGAGGGTGAGGGTGAGGGTGAGAGTGAGAGTGAGGGTGAGAGTGAGACAGTGAGAACAGAAAAAGATAAGGAGTGAGAACAGAAGATTTGAACAAGGAGTGTGAGTGAGTGAGTGAGTGAGAACAGAAATACATCGTGAGAGTGAGACAGTGAGAACAGAAATACAGTGTTATTCCAAAACGATTCAAACCACACTACCAAAATTAAATCAACCAATAATTCCAATAGTTTCGAACCCCCCTTCGCATAGTCATACAAATCATTATGGCAGAATGTGTCTCAAACATCAACTTTCATTCATTAAAGACATTCAGTAAAGACATTCATTGAGGAATTCAATATTGTGAAATCGTTTCAATATTGTGAAATCTTAAATCTGGAGGATTTGATCATATGGTTCTACACTTGGATTGCTTCATATGGTACTACACTTGGATTGGGAGTCTTGCAGTGCAGTACCAATCCAATCCAATCTCGGGTCAAAACGGAACCAAAAAGAAGTTTTTCTGGGACTCCATTTCAAACTACCAGTTGTCATTATATGTGGGAAGCAACGTCAAGGTTTTAGAGCCGTTCGAGAAGGGTATCCAGATCCACACTGGCTGGCTCAGTCTCAGTGGTTATACCAGCAAGGACAATATGCGGATGATTGGACGGGAAGACATTTTATCCATCTGCAAGTTTGGGGGTGGAAAACACAGCCTTAAGAAACATTACCTTTGAAGAAGAGGTGTCATTATCCAAGGATTACGTCTACGTGGACATTTCCAGCCGCAACTTGAAGACCATTCCCATCATTTTCCTTGTGATCCTGTATCCAACCACTTTGTTAGAAGCGTGAGTGAAACTTTTTGAATTATTGGTTTGTTTGTTGAATTTCGCTAGTTTGGTTTGAATCATTTTGAAAAAAAAACTGTACCGTGTTTTCTTTTTCAAAACTATTCAAACCAGCCTCCACATTTAAGAATTCAGAATATTGAGTTCTACTCAAAGTTGGGGTGAAAAATTACGCCATTTGGGTTGAGAGACTCTGTGAAGGCAAATGGCTAAAGGTTCTAGTACCAAAGGTTAACGGCGAATTCCACCCGCTTGCGCCCTTGGCAAAAGAAGACGATAAAGCTGATAATGAATTGGAATGGGGGAACCTATTGGCCTCACCACCGGAAGTCAGTCTAGAGGAGAGCACTGGGCAGCTTTATGCTTATTGTACTGGGAAAAAGTATGTGAGCTTCAAACAGGGTATGTTGGTTATATCCCTAAACAAAGAAGATAATCCTGTCCTTCGATTCAATAATGAAAGTAAGTTGGTCTACCATAAATTGATCTCCTGCAAATCTAAAAAAGATTTTAATACTTTGCACATAGCAGATTTTGTTCATAATATGTGTGAGGAAGCTGAAATCTACTACTTGCCTTTTTACTTCGAAACTAGGTCAGTTGTACTACCTGGAAATGGGCCAAATGTCAAAACGAAGACATCCATATCGGTTTCTTTAAATCGGCCCCGTATCTTGTTTGCCTATTTCAAAGGGTCATGGATTCCACTCACCATCGATTATGTGGGGTATCCAAATTTTCTTCATATGGCTCGGGGCTTGGTATTTCCAATTGAATTTGAAGTGGATTTCGGAGGCGAAAGAGATCGAATTCTTAGTATGCACAAAGATATTCACGGAGAATTATGTGATTGGGAGGATTCAAACCAAACGTGGCAAAATTCAAAACAAACCAATACACATAACCCCAAACAAGGAAACCAGTTCATGTTCCGTCCCGGTTTGGACCGAGATTGGATTGGTACTGCAAGACACCCAAATCAAATGTATCATATACGAGGCAATCGTCCAGATTTAAGGTTATGAGAACATTGAATGGTACAAACCTTTTTGAGTTATTGGTTTGAAAGGATGTGCGAAGCGGTGCGGACCTTTTTGAATTCTTGGTTTGAATACTCTTGAAAAACACTGACACGAATGAACCCGAGACAAATGAGTCGGGTGTGAGGACCTTCACGAAAAGAGGAATAGAAGTAGCACGATGTTTGCATCTAGGTACAGAAGAAGATGTGCTGGTGCTTGATACAGGCAAGATAAATCGGATCAGGACTCTAGAAGCCCAACTGGACGAGTACTCAGTTGAGGGGGAGCAGTGTGGGTTTCAAACCAGCACATATGTCGAACAACTCGCCACTTCAGGGGAGTGTATCTGGCATGGATAATGGCATGGATAATCAGAGAAGAATGATCTGGATTTGAGTGACCTCGATCATAGAGAAATGGAACCGGCGTGATGTTTGCAGGTAAATGCAGATGATGAATCGTCACCGATTGATCCGACCAAGATTGATTGAGTTCGCACTCTAGAGCCTCAACCGGATATCTCAGTGAAAGTACTCAGGAGCTAGAAAGAAGCCATGTGTCTGAACAAGAGGAGACTTTGGAACCGAGGCATGTGACTAAGAGACGGGTGCTCAGGATACAAACAGAACCTTTGAGTAGGGCGAATCACCAGAAGGGCGGAGATCAATAGATGCCAAACGGGTATTCATACCAAAGGATGATGGTGTATACACAAGGAGCAAAACAAAAAGATAAAGGAGTGAGAACCGCTTCTTTGAGGTATCATCAACAAACAATTTTGCCGAGTTGCGGAAACTGTTCATTGTAAAGATAATTCTGGTGTGGAAGACTTTGAGATCAGAGAAATAGAACTTTGGCGTGGTGTTTACAAGGTACCCTAAAAGGTCAACCGAATGAAGATGAAGGGAATCCCAGGAGCTATAAACAAGCCATGTGTCAGAAGAGCAGAATACGTTGGAATGAAAGCATGTGATAAAAAAAAATGGGTGCTCATGATACGAGAACGGGACTTTTCAGTTAGTCGAATCACCAAAAGGGACGAAACCAATAGGTGCCAAATGGGTCTTCCCACTAAAGGATAATGATGTATACATCGAACAAGACCACAAGACAGATATCCTAGTCTATATAAGTCGCACAAGTTAAGAATACGTTAAAAAAATGAACACTAGTGTACTCTAATTGTTAACACTCTTAAGAAGAAATAAGATAGGCGTTCCTGTCTATGCGAGTGTCTATGGACATTCTCAACAGTAGTAGTGTGCAGTAGTCTGTTGCAGTAGTCTGTAGTCTTTGATAGTCTGTAGTCTTTGATAGTCTGTAGTCTTTGATAGTCTGTAGTCTTTGATAGTCTGTAGTCTTTGATA